>JAKNSH010389090.1:0-11518 GCA_027790015.1 Cymbopogon flexuosus
GGGAAAAAAGGTTAAACTAGTGGATACACAATTTTTCTTCGATATTTGAGGAGCTCGAAGACATCTTTATCTTACGATTTAAAAATCTTATTAAATATTATATATCATTTTTTTAATGACACAGTACAATACATACACCTATAACACGTACACACTCATCCCCATAACTACACGTACGTAAACCCTATCCTCATGAGCACCTTCGAAGGACTGAGTAGCCGACTGATTTGGAGATTCCCGAAGTCACCGCTGGTGCCTCGTCGTCGACGGGAACGTCGCTTACAACTTAAAGCATAACGCCAGAAAATACTGTAATAAATCCATAAAATATGAGCACCAGCGTCCACTACAAGAAACACAACCAGCTGATCTACTGTCGAATGAGGAAACTATCTTTAAAACCATTTTCAATCTGGTCAGGAAGGTAATTTGAAGAGAGTTTGCGGGATGTAACATGTAAGGTTTCTGTTTGAAAAGTTTTGAGCACGAAACTTGTCTCACAACGATAGACCGATAATTCGAAGTCAAAATGGATCCTTTCCCTATTTTATTGAACTCTTTTCTTGTTCATGCCCATGGGCCTTTGCCAGGGGCATGGCCCATCCATCTATCGCCATTCGCTTCTTTAAAGCCCAAGAGCCCAAAGCCATCGGCCTTTGGTCCTGTCTCCGTGTTGCCTCTCCCTCTAGACCTCACCTCGTTCTCGTTTGCGGCGGCGGGGGGCGGCAGTTGTGGTGGCGCACGGTGCACCGGCTGCCGCACTGCCGGGCCCCCGAGTATGAGCTTAGGCGCCCACAGCGTCTTCGGCTCTTGCAGTCCTGTTTCGTCTGCAACGCCTTCGCCGGAAATACGAATGGTACCACGCCGTCTCCAACCTTCTTCTTTGCCGTAACCATCTTTGCATATGCCCAAACGGCCAAACCCTAGCCCCCACCTGGAATCTAAATGGCTTCAATCAGTGTTACTGTTTCAACGATTCGTGACGTAATAGCTTGCTGGGCATTTGGCCCAGTCGAGGATCTTGGTTTTGGTGATTCATGCTTTGCGGTTAGTGGCTTAATGAGTGGGATCGTCTCATTTGCGGGTTCAGAATCTTTGTGTTTCCTTTGAAGCTCGGGCTGTATTATCTGGTTCTTTTTTCTTGCCAAGACGTGGTACACAGAACGGCCATGTCAGATCTACTTCTATAAGGTTGGATGCTCCAGTGATGACCAAATTTACTTCCAATTTCGTTCCAATTCCTGAAAGCAGCTCCTGTGAGACGCTGCACACTATGTGGAGATGAAGAGACATCTGAGGAGCCGAGTTCGTTTCTTCAATAGATTAATGTTTGGGATACTCTTATTCGTCAGCTTCTTCTTCTTCTTTTTTTATGCTGCACTGTTTCTGCTTAATTAAGAGTTGAGTACTCCTGTGATGATTGACATTGACCTCCTATATCGTTCCAATTCCTGAAAGCAGCGAGGTGCTGCTCATTGTGTGGAGATGAAGAGACATCTGAGGAGCCTAGTTTGTCTTAATTGATATTTTTTGGGGAAACATTTGTTTGTCAGTTTCCATCATTTTTTTTTTGTTTCGAACTATTTATGCGTGTGAAGTTTGGTTTATTCTGAAACAATGCACAAACAGGTCTGGAGCACTGCGGCCTGTTTGCGCAGTAGGAATTTCACAGGATACAACAATTGCCTTTTGGTTTGCTATCTGGGTGCTGTTGAAACTTTGCTTTGCTATCTGGGTGCATCAATTAAACATTACAGTGATCAGGACTGAATGCATATTTTGAAGCCCCAAGTTTGGATTATTCTAGTAGTTGTAGGTCATCAATAGAAACACCAGGTGTTGAAAAGTTTGGTGGCATATTACTATTTTCCATGTTTATATTTTGTAAGCTTCAATTGATCATTTGAGAAACCATCATTATTTTGTAAGCTTCAATTGATCATTTGAGAAACCATCATTTTTTATTGTAGATGTGGGCAGGATACGATAAGCAAAGCAAAATATGCTTCACAGAAGTCCTTTGGCAGTTTTCCACTGGAGGGCAGGTTTTGATGCAAGGTACAAAGGTATACTTGAAGCTGGAAACCATAATGCATGACCCTACTTGATCTCAATTATGGTCCACTAGAGTACTAGTCTTGGCTCAATATACTGTACTTGCTACTTGCTACAAGTTCATGTGGTTCAATTGCAAGGAGTGATTGGAATCACAGATACTTTCGGGAACCGGAAGGGATTGATCGTAGGGTATGTTTAATTCCTTTTTAGTAGCAGAACTTTGATTCTGTCATAGTGTCATCTTCTTTATAGTTATCAAAAATAAATTATACTCAACTGTGGTGCTGAAATATTATTTCCCTTCGCTTATCCCTGCAGTATGTTTTGTTTCTCTGCTTGCATGGGATTTAGGAAAGCTGCAACATGGAAACCAATGGGCTACTGAAACTGACCTTAGGAGTTAGCATTGTATAGACTCCGTGAAAAAAGATAGGCTTGGATTCTCAAGTTCAGTGGCATCAATAATCAGTTGTCGGAAATACCTATTTGTCATATTTGATTTCAATGTCTATTCATGATCATCACTTGTGTTCTGTAATCTTGTAGTATTAACTACCATACTTCTTGGATCCTATCTGAGACTCGGTACATTGCATGCACCTGTTACTGTACATTCATGTTGAAGCCATATTTTGTTGTCCCAGATAGGAACTTAATACTGTCTTAATGCAGGGTGGAGCGCTGAGCTAGCATCAATCCTGACCATCCAGTGGTAGCTCAGCAAAACGCCAGCAAGCAGCCTCAGCTTATCCAAGGCAATCAGCAAGAGGCTCCAGCATTGTGGATACAGTTCTAACGTTCCAGCAATACCTCCAGCAGGGACACTGTATCATTCAATGGTGCCCTGAAGATGGGATCATGAACAAGCTGGACAAGCTCAACCTACCTACAAGTGACTCATCATATAACTAACCTATGGCAATGCCATGTTATCAGATGGCAGCAATCAGAAGCAGGTTCATCAGCTCATCCCACATCAGCAGACAGAAGTCATGAGACTCATGACTGATGATCCTTCTGTGCGGCCAATGGCTACAACCCAAGTCTAAAATCTCAAACCAAACTACATGCCTTCCCTGTTCGAGACTTGTAACAGTTCTGGGTCACCGGCTAAAAACATTCGCTATTTTGATCCCAAAAGAAGTATGCCATTTTTTTCACCCTAGAATTGTAAAGTTGTATTGTTTTCTGTCTATATATATATCGTGTATCAATGCTCTTGAGCTCATTTGGATCAGTTCGGCCCTAATTCTCAGTTACTCCATATTTTCGATCAATTAATGATATATACTGATGCAATATCGGAGAAAAAGATTCAACTGCAATATACATCATTTCAAAATGTTTTTTCAAAATTGAGTAATAAATTCTAAAATAAAACATTCCCCGCTCCCAACCAAAGGCGCGAACAAGGCTGTCCAATTTCGCTCGAAGCGCGCGCGAAAATTTCCCTCTCCCTCGCTTCCCAGCGGTTCTAGCCTCTCCCACGGCCACACATCATTTCAAAATCAAAACGTCCCTGTCATCTAATCACGTCGCAATCACCGATTTCTCGAAGCATTTAAACCCCTTTCTCCGTTGCCCTCCGCCCCTCCCCAACCCTTAACGATCCCGAGGCCATCGCCGCCGCGCCGTTCGTTCGGTAGGTCGGGAGCCCCCGGTGCGTTCGACGGAAAGCCCGAGAGGCCCGGCGGCGGCGGCCGCGACGCAAGATGTACGTGGTGAAGCGCGACGGCCGGCAGGAGCCGGTCCACTTCGACAAGATCACCGCGCGGCTCACGAGGCTCAGCTACGGCCTCAGCGCGGAGCACTGCGACCCCGTCCTCGTCGCCCAGAAGGTCTGCGCAGGCGTCTACAAGGGCATCACCACCGGCGAGATCGGTGAGCTCGCCGCCGAGACCGCCGCCGCCATGACAACCTCGCACCCCGACTACGCATCGGTAACTGCTCTACTCCCCGACCCCCGCAGGCCCCCGAAATATAATCAATCCGTCTGCGGGATGTCTTGGTGTGCTGCTTGAGCGACCCGACTGCACTATTGACTGCTTTTGGCGTGTTGCTTTTACCATGCTGTGTAGCTGGCGGCGAGGATTGCGGTCTCCAATCTGCACAAGAACACCATGACGTCCTTTTCAGCGACGTACGTGGTGTGTTGTTTTTGTCTGCTCCAGGGGAAGAATTTGATTCCCCGTTTTGTAATTTGGTTCTCTTTACCTCTATATGTAGGATAAAGGCTCTCTATACCCATTACGACGAGAAGTCTGGTTTGATGGCTCCCCTGATTGCTGATGATGTCTTCGTGATCATTATGAAGGTGTGATGCACTCATGCACAGGCTAAGTGCCTAAGTAACAGTATATTTTTAGGAGAACATGAGTTATGCCTTTTGGCGTTTATATATCTTGTGCGATTCTGCTTTCTGCCATTGGTTACAAAGGTGTAGTATTTAGCATCCAATATGCTTCTTTGGTAGTAGCCTTGAAAGAGACTAAATATACATATTGAAATTATTGGCATCTACTCGTATCATTTACACTGGCACATATGTGGATTTATTCCATTTCTTACTAATTTGGTGCATACAGAGACTCAACTTTGAATTTTGCATCATTTCAGAATACTGTTCGCTTGGAGTGTGAGATAAATTATGACCGAGATTTCAGCTATGATTATTTTGGTTTTAAGACTCTTCAGAGGTCCTATCTGTTGAAAGTTAGTGGAAAGGTCGCGGAAAGGCCGCAACATATGTTGATGAGAGTTTCTGTCGGCATACATAAGGATGATATTGAATCTGCTATCAAAACATATCACATGATGTCTCAGGGCTGGTTTACTCATGCTTCCCCAACCCTTTTCAATGCTGGCACTCCAAGGCCGCAAGTACTGCTACTTTCTATGAAAATGACGTTCATTGTGCAGTGTTAATTGTTAAACTGTGCCTTTAACCACATTCTTCTATGTATTGTTACACAGCTAAGTAGCTGCTTCCTTATCTGCATGAAAGATGATAGTATTGAGGGAATTTATGATACTCTCTCAGAATGTGCTGCAATAAGCAAATCTGCTGGAGGAATTGGTGTCTCAATTCACAATATTCGAGCTACTGGGAGTTACATTCGAGGAACAAATGGAACTTCTAATGGAATTGTTCCTATGCTACGTGTTTTCAATGATACTGCCCGTTATGTTGATCAAGGTGGAGGCAAGAGAAAAGGTAAGTAGCATTGATATGTTAGACTGGACCCTATTTATGGGGATTGCTGAGGATTTCTGACAGGTGATTTACATTTAGGTGCATTTGCTGTTTATCTGGAGCCTTGGCATCCTGATATTTTTGAGTTCCTTGATTTAAGAAAGAACCATGGAAAGGTAGACGTTTTCTTGAACAATAACACACATTCTTGAAAAATAGTCGGCTGTTATTGAAAACCTTTTGGCACTAGATTATTATCTTCATACTGTACTGTATAAGGAATGCACTTTGAATTTCTGCTATTATATCTGACTACCCTGTTGTGTGCGATTTGTAGGAAGAGAATCGTGCAAGAGATCTTTTCTATGCTCTTTGGGTTCCTGATCTATTCATGGAAAGGGTACAACGTAATGAACAGTGGTCATTATTTTGCCCCAATGAAGCTCCTGGGTTATCTGATTGCTGGGGTGATGAGTTTCATAATCTGTACCATAAATATGAAAGAGAAGTAAGCTGGATGCTGGACCTGGATATACTTTTTTTTTTTTTGATATGTTTCATGACTCGGCTATGTGATTTCAGGGCAAGGCAAAGAAAGTGGTTGCAGCGCAGGCCCTCTGGTTTGACATTTTGAAGGCACAAATAGAAACTGGAACACCATATATGCTTTACAAGGTATTTATTTAATTAATTCATAAGGATGCAATTATTTTGCATCTTCACTCTAAATAGGTCATTCTTTTACCACATGTGCCTGTTCTTACTGAAACATCCAAAGACCTGGTTCTAAAATGTGATGATGTGCAGGATGCTTGCAACAGAAAAAGTAACCAGCAAAATCTTGGCACAATTAAGTCCTCTAACTTGTGTACTGAGATAATTGAGTATACAAGTCCTGATGAAACTGCTGTGTGCAATCTAGCGTCAATTGCTTTACCACGTTTTGTGAGGGAAAAGGTACATGCCAATTTTTTTCCAAAAATTTTGGTTAGTTATAACGAGTGTACCTTACACTTTGCACATGTTTCAGGGTGTTCCTATAGAGTCTCATCCAGCTAAGCTTGTTGGTAGCAGAGGATCAAAAAATAGATACTTTGACTTTGATAAATTAGCTGAGGTTTGTGTTACATTTCATACAGATGCATGCTCTGCCTTACCTGTCTGAATAATACTTACATAATGTTGGCTATGGCAGATTACTTCGACTGTTACATGTAATCTCAACAGAATCATTGATATTAGCTATTATCCCATTGAGAATGCAAGGAGGTCAAATATGAGGCATAGGCCAATTGGGATAGGTGTTCAAGGCTTGGCAGATACTTTTATTCTACTTGGGATGCCATTTGATTCACCAGAGGTACATTTTGCAAGCTGGAAAGAGTGGTTATGCCATGTTGTACTTTACTGATAGACTGATATGTAATATAATGAAATTTTGTTCCAGGCCCAGCAGTTAAATAAAGATATTTTCGAAACTATTTATTATCACTCGCTGAAAGCTTCTGCTGAACTTGCTGCAAAAGAAGGTCCCTATGAAACATATGCTGGGAGCCCTGCCAGCAAGGTTTGTTTGCGATATAGTTTAGAATAATGTCCATTTGTCCAACATTTATATGAATATCATGTTTGATTGTGCTGAGCTATTTCCTTCTCAAACAAAGTAGTTTGTTGGTAGAAATTTCTGAAACTTTGAGTGCTCATCGGTCAGGAAATAATGATACCTATATATCCTTTTTTTTTTTTTTTGTTTATGTCATTAGCTTGTTAGGCTGTGATCATTCTCTTAACTGATTTGAAGCTTCTGCTCCTTCAAACTGTTCTCATTTAGGGAAGAAATTATTAACCTGAACGGTCTAAGTTGATATTTTTGGAATGGCCTGTTCTCAGTACACCTCTTTACTTCTGCAGGGCATTCTTCAACCTGATATGTGGAATGTAGTGCCATCTGGTAGATGGAACTGGTCAGCAATAAGGGAGATGATTTCTGAGGTGGGATTGAGGAACTCTCTTCTTGTTGCTCCTATGCCAACTGCTTCCACTAGTCAAATTCTTGGCAACAATGAGTGCTTTGAACCATACACCTCAAATATATACAGTCGACGAGTTTTAAGGTTAGTATATTTGCTTATTAAGTTTTGATGTTCTAACATGTGGTGTTCCCTAATTAATTTTCTTTTTTTCAGCGGTGAATTTGTTGTAGTAAATAAGCACCTTCTCCATGATTTGAGTGAGATGGGTGTCTGGTCTCCTGTTCTAAAGAACGAGATTATCTATGAGGATGGTTCTGTCCAAAAAATTACTGAAGTTCCAGATGATCTAAAAGCAATTTACAAGTATGTACGTCTTAGCTATAAGTTTCATGGGATTCGAACTATATCGATCATGTTTGTTCCTTATGGTCATTATTAATCATTGACACAGGACTGTTTGGGAGATCAAGCAGAAAACTATTGTGGACATGGCCATTGACCGTGGTTGCTATATTGATCAGAGCCAGAGCCTTAATATCCACATGGAACAACCAAACTCTGGGAAGCTAACTTCATTGCACTTCCATGCTTGGTCAAAGGTAACTCTTAATCCAACACTATTGTTCGTTATCTTATTTGTTCTGATGAGACAGGAGTAGTTTTTTTAGTTTATTAGAGTGCGAGTGGCCAAGGAAAACACTGATAATTAATTCTTCTGTTGTTGGATACCAGGGCCTGAAAACAGGGATGTATTACTTAAGAACTCGAGCTGCTGCTGATGCAATCAAGTTTACAGTTGATACTACTATTCTCAAGGTGATCTTTTTTTTGAGATTGTGCTTTAGCCCTTGTCTGATGGATTATATATTTTGGATTAATTGTCAACCTGCCCTTAAGCACGATCCTTATCATGAAAAACGCTGTGCATTTGTAGGACAAGCAGCCGCCTTCAGAAGAAGAGGATGCTCAGGTTAAGATGGCACAAGTGGCCTGTTCCCTGAACAACCGGGATGAGTGCTTAGCATGTGGAAGTTAGATTCATCTGAACTGCACGTCATGCTAACCCAGCCATTAGCCAACCTTGCATATATGCAGTCATGCTTAGGCTATTGTAAATACACATATTATATGTATCTATCTACTATATATTGAAGTGTGGAAGTGTGGTACATCTACTATATATTGAAATGTGGTGTACAAGTTCCGTTGACAATTAATACATAAATTAAATCTAAATATGTAAACCAAACAAATGCCGGTAGTGGCTGCCTAAAAGCAGATTGCAACTAGATATATATGTCAAAGAAGATTGCAGCTAGACGATGGCTGCCTCAAAACCAAACGGTAAAGATTGCAGCAGCTAAATTACATCAAACTAATTCAGACAAAATTAACGTTATCTGGGCTGATGTAGGGATGCCATCCTTGAGCGCCCTGACGAACGCATCGACGTGCTCACTGCCTTCCGCGAACCTCAGTCTCGATGCCGCCACACCATGCTTTTGCTGGAGGGCCACGCATTCAGTACACTCGAGAGACCTGACGCCCAAGGTGACGCCCTGCAGGTTCGGTGCCAGCACCATGAGTCGCCTCGCAAATGGCAGGTCCTTCTCTGCACGGAAGGCGCGGCGGAAGGAGAGCTGCTTCAGGTGATGGTGTCTGAATCCAGGAGTTGGCGCCCATATCAGGTTCGCGTTTTTGCGTCTTTTCTTTCTGGGCTGACATATGTGGCTACATATCTGCACACACCATGGACAACATAAAAGATGCAAGTTCTAGAGAGAGATACCAATGCATATCTAGATATATGAAAAAGTCGATGTACCAATCTATACTATAAAAGAGCTTTGAAATTAAAGGACACCCGCAATAGATCTCATCCGTCGGATCGAACTAGAATTTTCATCCGAGGGTTATCCTAGCGAGACCTTAGTCCTGTGACAGGGTGTTTCACTTCCTTTCTCGGTTGCGAGCGGATCGAAGCATCGCTCGTGTACGTACCCGCCCCCGAAACGTCGCTCCTATTCCAGCGTACGCACCCCCCGGCTCCCGCACGCCGCAGTCCTTTCTTGTTTCTTTCCCCTCCCGATGGACAACGCTGCCCCCATAACCGCCAAAACACTCCCCACCGGCCGGGCTGCGACACCGCGGGCAAAGAGTCGCCATCGACGACGCGCTACTGCGGCACCGTGCTCTCCGTCGTCACCCGGTGTCTGATCGTTACGCCACGCGCTTCGTCATCCTCGGCCCCGCACCGTACGGCGCCGCCATCGTCGGCATGTTCCATATCCCAGGCCGGAAGGCGAAGCCCAGAACGACAAGTCGTACGTCGTCAGCATCACTCGGGCTGGACATTCATCGGTGATATTTCCTAGCCGCCCGCGTACACGCAGACCACAATATCGGGTCCTCTGTCCTCTCCATCAATCGGGTTCTCACGACTTCCTCCTCTTCTGAACGCCGTCTTTCTCCCTCTGCATCTCACATCCAGATCCCTCTGTGTAGCATCGACGATGGTAGGCGGCGCTGGCCCACGGCGTAAAGCAAATGAAGGCTACAGGAAACAACCGCGCTGCTGCCGTGCTCCTGGCCGCCTCCTTGTTTGTAGGCAGATGCATTGTGCACACACAAGTACGTACGTGGATGCATATATATACAAGTCCGTATCTTGGCCCTGCTTGCATCTTGGCAATTGGCATAGCACACTTGCATCTTCAGGTTCCCATCTGGCGACCGGTGTTTGCCGGATTGAAGCGCTGCGACACAGCCAGCAAAGGTTTGCCCTCGACGACGCGCTGCTGCATCCTGCGGCAACCACCGGCAAAGGGTCGCCTCAGTGACATGCTGTTGCGGCACCGCCGGCAGTGTCGCCCTGAATTTTTTTTTTTTATTGGTCGTGCTACTGAATTTTCCATACTTTAATACGCACACGGATCGCCAGATCATCTTATTTGCATCTTTCTAATGCACGCACTGTGTAATTGTAGTATGGGCCCAGCATAGATACGTATTGTATCCTTCAGGAAAAATTTGGCATCCTCATTGCTTGAGGTATTAGCATCAGTTTTATATAGTTTTTGAATGGCACTAATGTGTCTCTTACTTCTACAGGCTCTGGATTGTGATGATTTTTAAAATAATATTTGAAAGGTTTACGCCTAGAGCAAAAACATATGGACTTTACTACACGTAATGATGTTTACAAATTTTTTCATAGACACGTGCGTGTCGCACGTGCATGGCTGCTAGTAAGGTTAAAAAGACTTATAATTTGGAACGGGAGAGTAGTAATCAGGAGTTTAGCATGCATACTCACATCGATTTCAAGAGTCTCCAGCAGCGGTGCAGCTTCCAGCAGGAACGTTGTCCATGAAAGATAATTGCACCGAGGATAGATATTCCTCAGAAGCAGACTCTTTAGGCCGCCCAGTGCAGCTCTGAGTTGCTCACTAGGACGTTCTGGTTGAACCCATATCTGCAGCTAGCAGACGTCAACAACAACAAAACTTTAAAAATAAAAAAAAAATAAAAGTTCGTCGATTTCACACCCCAAGTTCAAATCAATTCGTGTGCTTCAATTTTTGTGCATGTGTGTTGGAATGCAATCAATGCATACCACCGTACGTACCTTTCCATCGTGAAACGCCAAGTGGAGCGACTCTAATTTGATGTTGACCAGAAGCTCACTCAACTTGATCTTAAAAAACATGTCCTCGCGCTGGAACTGACCCACGGTCAAGTGTTGGAGCGATGGAGTGAAACCAAACGAGACCGGGTGATAATCTTGGAGGAAGACACCTCCGGCGTTGTAGTCGAGCGTGACGGCGGATTCCAGTTCTTTGCGGCCCAAAAGCACTCGGCAAAGACCACTCGGTAAATTTTTGGTCGGCAAAGAGCCTTTCGGGCACTCGGCAAAGGCAAAAAAATAAAATAAAAAAAAGACAGCCGGGATCTGGGCCGAAGCCCATTCGCCGCCGCGCCGGCCCAGCGCCGCCGCCACGCCCGCGCTGGAGGAGGAGCGCCGCCCGCCGCCGCCGGAGGAGGAGCTGCCCGCTGTCGCTGGAGGAGGAGGAGCCGCGGGCCGCGCCGGAGGAGGAGCGCCGCCCCCGCCGCCGCCCTCCACGCTCGCCGCCCACGGCCGCCGGAGGAGGAGCGCCGCCCGCGCCGGATCTGGAGGAGGAGGAGCTGCCCGCGCTGGATCCGCCGGAGGAGGTGTGGCCACCGGAGGAGGAGGAGGAGCGCCGCCCGCGCCGGATCTGGAGGAGGAGGAGCTGCCCGCGCCGGATCTGGAGGA
>JAKNSH010389115.1:0-11786 GCA_027790015.1 Cymbopogon flexuosus
AGTTAAAGCTGCTCATATTTTTTTGTTTGAGAGACCCTTGTTGCCCTGGCCCCTGGGAAGTTTTTTTTTTTTTTTGACAAGTTGGCCCCTTGGAAGTTAATTCAGTATGGTGTATAAGCTATTTTGGAAACAGGGCGACCAAAACAAATGACTTGATAGAGAACCGGAAGGGTAGAAAGCACCAACTGAGATAAGATCGTATTTTGTCTTGTCACTGTAATCGTTTTAGCAACACCTGGGAGCATGATTTAGCTTTGGGACCTGGGTCAGTTCGTGATTACGGACATTTGTAAACCGCGTTCATAATTTTGCTAAACGCGATACTTCCTAATGAATATTGAATGAGCGGGTGCTGTAGTTACCTGCTGACTTGGTTCATAATTTTCGTTGAACGAGCGGTGCTGTTTTCCCCGCTGACTCGGTGAGATTATAGTTCTGGGCTTTGGCTCACGGCAGGTCTAACAACTTTGCATTCCTCGCTGACTCGGTATTTTGGGCTTACGGCAGATCAACAACTTCGGTGTGCTATTGGTTTACGGCAGATCAACAACTTCGAATTGATCACTAAGCAGTGAGTCTCGAAATGTCGGATACGAACAGCTACGAGGACCCAATCAAGCTCCACTGCGTATCTCAAAGGGGACGCGAGAGCGATGGAAACGGAATGGCGCCGTGGAGAAACTAGTGTTTGCAAAGCCAGTAAAAACGACGGGCTAACTCAAAATTCTCCATCAAGCAAATATCGTCACAGAAACAATCTTAACACTTCTAAGTTTTAACAATTCAACTGATGCTACTACCCTTGGGTAGAGGGTACAAAAAAGAATCCGTTAACATTGAAATGTGATTGAGGTAAATAATAAAGACTATAAATCAGTCATGCGGTGTTCAAGCCCAGTTGTGAAATACATTATTCGCACTAGAAAGGCGAATAGAGAAGGAATTAACTCACGCGAAAATTGGACACTTACATTACATGCTGGCCAAGATATCATGTTGAACAAACCAGACCTGGCTTAAAATCAAATATTTCTCTATATATCTTTGGAACTTGTTCAAAAGGACCGTCAATGCCATTTGCCTTGCATGACAGTATTGGGCCACTAGTGAAAAAAAAAGAATGTCCACCTCCGTGCATCTTATAGCTAGTTAGCTATTATGAATTTGTCTTGCTTTCGGAACTTCTTACTGGATTGAAATACGGGTGAGCCTGCAAACATCAAATGTATGTTTTTAGCAGAAGTTATGCATGCCATACTCAAGAATGTAGGCGAGAGACGTACCATGGTTTCCTTGGCTGTAGGCCTTTCCTGGTGATCATACCGGAGGAGTTTATCTACCAAATCAATAGCCTGTAATAAAAGGTAGAAACTTGTAAAAAAACAAGAAAAGGGTAGTAGGCTACACCGCTACAGTTATCAAAAGGCGACAAGAGTCACCTCAGGTGTCACAAGGTGTCTATTCCTAGCATTGACAAACTTGGGCCATGGTCTCCTATTATGTCTGTAGCTACAAAAACTTAATTAGATCATCCAAAATAAAGATCATTATAGTCTGCAAAGATTATCCAAACTCCAAAACAACGACCTTCCAACAAGTCTTTCAAGCTGTGGGTCAAGCTGGAGGCCATATTTTTCAAGGTAGTTATACAAATCTCCTGTGCCAAGAACCTGCAAAACAGTAACACGTATTGCATGTATCATACAAACAAATTATTAGACATTAAAAATGCTTTCAAACAACCATTTCTTCAGGAAATTTAGAACAGGGGAGCAGAGGAAATTGTACAGCTAAATTGGATAGGGTTTAGGACATAGTTGTAAATGCTGTTTCGGTACTGGCTGGAACAGCCGAAACGTCTCATACCGTCGGGTCAGCCGGTACACAGCAACTCCCATCCCGTACCGTTAAAAATACTGGCCATCTCGGTTCCTTTCGGCTGTTCCAGGCGGAACTGATGTTCCACTCAAGCCGGTACTGGTTAGTCGCGCTCCATGCCAGCACGCTCATGCGGGCGAACAGGCCAAGCGCAGACTCGCGCTCTCCCAGCTTGCACTGTGACAAGTGCTGGAATACAGAGACACGAAAGTAGTACGCTCTTTCCCTAAGCTGACAGTAGCAAGCAGAATGCTCTCTCTCTCTCTCTCTCTTGAACTCAGTTGGGAAGTGGCGGCAGAGAAACAAAGTAGCATGCTATTTCCCTGCTTCATGGCTTCAAAAATTCAGTTGGAAGGTCTGCTGAATTAGGTTAGAGCACAGGCCCATCATATGTTAAGAGTTAGATCAGCCCAACATGCAACTAACCTGTCATATGTTTCTTTTATTTATATGTTCTTAGCAGTTTTTTTAGCTACCCATGTACTCCATATAGAATGTTAAATATCTATAAAAGAATAAAATCCGGAATGGTACGCCGAAATGCACCGCTACCGGAACATATGATTCCAAATGCTAAACAGGTATGGAATTGACAAGCTTGGTTTAGGATGGGTGTATTCAATATCATAACTGCAACTGTGGTGCACCACATATACAGGATGTTGTGGCCAATCACATTAATTAATGCAACATCTGAATACATAATCAAGTGACAACTCATAAGGCTTGAAATTGTTGCATTATTCCATTTAAAGCACTAGTAAGTGATACAGAAAAACACGATGACAAAATGTTTCAGCACAGAGCAGCTTCAAACTTACCTCAGCTATTTTCACTAATTGATCATAATTATCCTGGCCATGAAAGAAAGGGTCCACTCGGAATATCTGTTAGGACCATATAGCACATCAACACAGGTATATTAGCCAAGATAACTAACTGATCATAGTCTTGGCACTTACCATTGCTGCGAACATGCAACCAAGGCTCCACAAATCCAATGAGTAATCATAATCTAACAAATCCACAAGTAGTTCTGGACCCTTGTAGCATCTGTAAATAGCAAAAGGACATGGTAAACCAAGGGGAGAAAGACAACGAGAGGAAACTAGAGAGTAATATATTTTCAATGTATAAAAAGTGCTAGGCCTAGGTGCTTAGCCTCCACACACCTAGGCATTTCCAGTCATTGTTAGGTGTTTGTTCTTTTGTGGCCAGTCAGAGTATTGACATGCTAAATACAGGAAATTTAGCATATCAGAACAGGGTTAAAAATATGATATCACCATGCATCTATAAGAAATATAATTGAAGTTTATCTTTCTTCATTCCTAATTTGTCCCATTTTTTTAACATACACTTATAATTGAAGTTTATCTTTCTTCATTCCTAATTTGTCCCATTTTTTTAACATACATCAAATCAAGCTTAGACAAAACACCTAGGTGCTTGGCAATGATGAGGCGGTGCAAGCACTGCCTAGCAGCTAGCGCCTAGGCATCACCTATTTAAAGTTTAAACAGAGATGTTTTTTAAGAAACAGTGCTACACAATAATTTGCTATTTATATACTTGGTATAACATAAATCTAGTGTGAATTTAGTAATAACAAAGAGATGAACCAGAACTAATATAACGATGTATCAAAATCCTGTTGTGATTTACAGATCTACTAGAAGAATATAGAATGGGTGAGGTCATTGGAGGAAAAAAATATTCATAGTTTATAAATAGTAACAGTTGTCATGAATATTTGGACAAATAAAATATTTTTAATAAAATGCTGAACAAGTCCAAGAACACCAAATTTTCAAAGCCAGGGCAGGGCAGGGCAGCCGACCTTGAAGCAACTCTAGCATTATACTCCATCTTGGGATGATAGAACTCTGCAAGACCCCAATCAATAAGACGAAGCTGGCGTTTTTCATGGTCAATCATGACATTGTGGGGTTTGACATCTCGGTGCATTATACCGCGTGAATGACAATAATCTAGGGCCTACACAAATACCTGGAAAAGTTAAGGCCATCAAGTTGAATGCAGCCTGACAGAAATATAAAGTTTGAAAGTTTAAGTTGCAAAACTGTAAAATAGTTAGCTATCCTCAAGAAAACCTATTTACATGAAAAAAAAAAATACATCATAGCACCACATGCTGCATCTGTTTTGGTCTTTATGATGCTTGTCCAGATACATAAAGGAGTGAGTTTGCTTTTTTTCTTCAAATTCTGTCCATGTGAATCTGATTTCATCATGCATATCTAAATTTTGTTTACAGGAATCATATTGTATGATTAATGGTACTCAGAATCTAATAAGAATTTATGAGCTGTGATATTTCAGAAAATAAGGTATTGTATTATTTTCTGCAGTTAAATTAATGTTCCATGAGTATTGAGTGTCTAAAGCTCCAAGATGCAGAGCTACCATATTCTATTCAACATAGAATGATTAGTCAGCACCAGCATATCGGCTAAAATATTTTTGAAAACAAAGGCAGGGAACTATCTCATAGAACTAGTTATCCTTTTCTTTTTCTGCGTGCACAATAAGATCATAGGAGCTAACAAGCTACATTGAGTAAGTAGCATAGCATTGAGAGGTTTACCTCTGTTATGCTATGTCTTATATTCCTGAATTATTAGCAAAAGAAAAATAAATCAGAGAATACTTATCAGGCTAATGCAATTCGTAAAACTTCTAAGTCAGTGACGTACAAGAAAACAATGGGAAATTGGGAATTCAATTGTACATTGATTGCAAAGGTTCTCAGAATCAAACAGGTATATATCATGAAAAAGAAGTAAAAAAATGAAATAGCTGAACCATAAACAAGACGACAGAAGCAACAGATATGAGCACTTTTGAGGTTCAGATCCTTGCCTTTAATAATTCAAAAATATAATATCTGATATCATAATCAGATAACATAGGGTAGAGCACTTTGAAGTCAGTGTTGTTGACATGTTCAAAGATCAAACTAGGCGTCTTTGATTCATCATCTCTGACAACATCAAGTAGTTTTACAATGTTAGGCCCTCCATATAAGTTCTGAAGTATCTTTATTTCCCTCTTTATCTGGATCATCATAAAATACATCCACATGAATCCTTATGAGGTCACACAAATCTAAGCACATAGAAGAGTGGAAAAAAAAGATAAACATCAAATTGTCTCTGAAAAGCATATCAAGTAAGGCTATAAGGATCATATGAACAAGAGTAAATGCGATAGAAAAAAAAAATTGAACATCATTTTGCATGGACAAACTCCTAAATTTTCTTATATATAAACAAAAAACTTTACTGGTGTCCACTTTATTGTAAATTTGTTGGGTGCGCACAAGATGACACGGTTATACGAGAGTCCTCTGCAGCTACAATGTCTCCAAACCACACTGCCTCATGCTCTTTGGCATCCTAAGTGGATAAGTAGTAGAAGCAACTAGCCAACTAGATAATCCTCAAGCCTAACAGAAAAAAACAGATGAGACTGGTAGACATTGGTGTACTCCAATCTAGCACTACAAGGCAGTCTCTGTGTTTCAATTTTATGAGTCCATCCATAGCACATCACCTTCACCGGTGGCCAGAAATGTGACAACCACTGCAACAGAGCATTGTAAAAGCAAAGGCTGACCTTCTTCTTCTTCACAGGCTTGAGGATCTTAATGACGCATCTCTCGTCGCTCCCGGCCCGGAAGCCTTCGAACACCTCGCTGTACTTCCCCTTCCCCACTTTCCGCAGCACCTCGTACCCATCCTGATCCCTGCACGGACAGGCGCATCAGAACGAAAACTCTACAACCTTCGAATCTGGACATCACTGTGGAAAGCCGAGCTCCAGCTCCGTGTGCCTACTGCCTACCCCCACTGGATGTCGAGCGACTCGTAGTCCCAGTACTCCTTGGGCCGCTGGGCGTTGGCGTCGGCGTAGACGCGCGCCACGGAGGCGTCGGCCCCGGGGAGCCGCGTGGCCCGCATGAAGCGCGGCGTCATGGGGAGCGGCGCCTCAGCAGCAGCTGCCGCGGCGGCGGCGGCGGCGGCGGCGGCGGCGTAGGCCGTGGGGGCGAGGCGGCGGCGCCGCTGGTGGTGCGCGTGGCGCGAGGCCGCGGTGGAGAGGAGGAAGCGCAGGAGGAGGCAGTGGGGCGCGGCGGTGGCGGCGGAGGCCGGGAGCGGGAGGACGCGGCTGCGCAGGGTGCACCAGGCCATGAAACCGCGGCGCGGGCGTGCTGGGGAATTGCACGGGCTGTCGCTGTCGGGCTCGCTCGGCCGTGGCTCGTGGATGGGGCTCGCGGCTTCGCGGTTCGCGCCCGTAAAAATCTCGGGAAATCTTCTGTTCGCACCGTGCCAGAATTGCCACCTATCAACTTGTTTTGTTAAAAAAAAAAGGTGCTGGATTTTTTTTCTTTCAAGATTGCCAGAGGCCCAGAGTTGCACCGCATTACCGCTCAGTTCAGTAGGTTCTTGTGTGTTCTCCACTTCTCCGTAGGAACCTTGTGCTGGGTGGCCAAGGCATTTGGATTTTTGCCACTCCTGTCGTTTCTGCAATGCTGCAGCCTGAGTCAGTAAGACGAGACCAATGCCCCAACATCTCCAGACTTCACGGGACAGGAAGGTACTGTAGCAAGATCAAGAGGCGCCACCAGCTAATCTATCATCTTGTGTCGGCCGCGGCTTCTTCTCCTGCAATCGACGCCGTTTTCGGCCGGGCACAAGGTCACAGGCGTCCGACGGTGCGAGTCGCGTCATACGGACTCGTCGTGGTCGCTGCCGGCGATGAAGCTTTCTTCTTTCCGGTAAATCGATCTCGCCCCACGGCATGGGCATGGGACGATAGCTACCGGCACCGGGCCTCTCTGCGCAGGCAGAGGCAGCTGTGGAACCGTCGGTCCCGCTCGGGCGCTGCAACTGCAATGATGGCAACCCCGGCCTCGTGCCCGTGAATGCAGTGAAGCGACCCGGATTCATTGCCGGCCACCTCGCTTTCAGCATTTTGTTTCCTGCCAGTGCCTGCTCCCTTCGTGCGCATCAGGTGCCGGCTTGTCGTGATCTCTTGTGCTTTCACTCAAACACTGAAACCCAGCCCCATGGTCATTCCTCAGTCACCACTGATCACCGAGCCATGTGAATTTCCACAGATTGTGAAGCAAATTGATGAGGCCTCGCTTGATTTTAGAGCCGCGTGATTCATTTTTTTGGACGCTTCGAAGCACCGGCCAGACCAGGAGGGCTGGAGGGACAGATCTTGTCCCAACGTTGACGCCAACAGACCTGGATTCATGTACGAACCGACGAATAAACCATATCAGGCTACAACAATCATGGGATACCATTTGCAGTTGGAACGTTGCACGAGGGCAGCCTACATACACCCCCGCGCCCACGAGCTGACGGGCAGTCAGCCCCAGTCGGATACTTGTATCGGCAACAAGTGACCATGTTACTCCAAAGATTTAGAAGCAATATTGCATTTCCTGGTAGTCGTTAGTCATCTGATGATTAACAAAATTAACCCAATCTAGCTAGTTAGCAGACCTAATCCTCAGCCAAAACCAACAAATGAGATACATCTATACACATTGCATGCCATCTGTTCTGCATTGGTTAGCTACATCAAACCAGCAATCAAACTAGAGGGCCATATCCGCCAAGACCACTGGAACTAGTCTAGATAGCATCTTCACAGTCAGATTGCTCTGTGGGCACCAACCAAGCCACCAGAATTTGCAATTGCACCTACATTCTTCAGTTAGTGTGGGGTTATAGTAGTCTGACTAGGAGTGCATGGAGCTCCGGTGAGTTGTCTGTACTCTCTGCCCTTGTAGGCTACAGTACTTGACCTGTTTCAGCAAAATTATTGGGTTGGTCCCATTAGAAATGCTATAACACACATAGGTAGGGACAGAACCGGACGTGGCTGGATTGGATCTCAGTACTTACATGCATTGTTGCAAGTGTGGACAACAATTCTCTGGACTGCTCCATTAGAATGCGCTCTTGGGTAGCAACTTTGGAAAGATCAGAAACCAAAATACTTGTTCCAGCCAGCTGCAGACCGACAGATGATTTCAGTCAAACAAAATAACAAATGCAGGAACTTGGAACAAATATTTCACCAAATGTAAGCCTCTCAAAATTTTCTTTTCCTAATCTTTGTGCAAGCCTCACAAAAGCTCATAGTTTTTTTTTTCTTTTTATTATGGTGATGGCAAAGTTGATTACTAAGATAATTGGAGGTTTGAAATGCATTCAGTTATACTACCTTTAATTTAACCCCAACTAGCAAATGCATAATGAGGATGTTCCTCTACAGACCCTCGAGAAGAGAGAAATCTCCTATGCTTCAGAAACTGGAGAATGTTTCTAAAGCAGTCTGATCAGGAATTCGGCTGGCTAGGATCAAGTCTCAACCAATCAAACCATCCATTGTTAAGCTTTATTATGCAGGTTGCTAGTTCTTTTATACGACCCACGTCCATAAAGATGTAGTGGTTGACAAGCAACTAATGATAAAGAAAATGAAACAGGAAAGCAATTCAATGCACCTTAGCCAATAATGAACATATTGAACTTCCTATTGTTTGCATGATGTCAACAGCAGATCCAACAGCATTTTTCACATCTTGGATATCAGCCTGCAAATACAACGTAGCACAGAAGAAACTGATACACAGAGAACAGCAGAGAAACATATAGAAACGAGTCTGTATAATGGTGTTCCATTAACAACCTTTGCTCCATCAGTAACAGGAAGGCACAAAATGCTGGCAGTTAGAGCCTCCACAGTTCCAGATAGTGAATCCACATATTCCCTCTCTAGTGAAGACCAATCTTCTAGATGCCCCATCTGTATCAAGCAATTTTCGTAAGATTTTTAGAAACAATGCAAAGGTAAAAGGTGAATCACTACCAGGTTAAGATATAACTAGCTAAGTTTTTTAGTAATTAGGTAACCTAAGGCCCCACTACAGAATCCACATGCTGGTGAGCTGGTCTTCCTTTTTAACTTTACAGTTGTTCATAGTCTATTGACCGTGTGTAACCTTTTGAGCAGAGGAAATAAGCATCAAAACAGCCAGCCTGCAATTGTGCAGATATTTGAATATATGTGCCCAGATGGGCGATGGCCCAGTGCTTATAACTGGTTCTCATTTTTTTCAGGGACTTCTTTTTCTATGGCAAAATATTATCTTGCTAACAATGCCTGGCAGGCTAGCAGATGTCAGCCAGACAGAGGATAATTCCAGATAATCCAATGAACTATCAGAAAGCAAGGTTCCTAAAGTTAAACACAAAAGTGATCTTGCAAAGATATGAAAAAGGCAGCAAACAACTTGCAGTCATGCACCGAAAACTAGATTGGTTATTACCTGTCCCTTTAGAACTGTCATGAGCTTCCAATTGTTTCGGTATAACTGTAGCTGGAACCTCTTAAGAGCAACAGATTTACGCATCCCTAGGGTAGTAATCCATGCATCAGATAAGTACTTCTGGTGAAAAGGCCAAACAAGAAGGGTTATTGAGAAGTAATGAAGTAGAAAAGGCAATTTTAGCTACACAAATAATATGGTTGAAATAAAGGCTTTTGCCTAGCATGAAAGAGTAGTTCTTTCAGTTAACCGAGAAGATATTAAAAATGGGTACCCGCAGACTTCCATTTGGCAATGAACAGATGCAGTATACAAACTTCCATTCTAAAAAGTAATGAACATGACATATTTAGCATGCCAATTGATACTTCTCGAGCAGATCCTACGGGTATTAGTTTTGTTTACAGCTCCAACATAAAAGGCATGTCATTGTCAAATCTTCCCTGCTTCCTTTTGCCTTTCCAACTGTGTTATATAGTTTTTGCGTGTGTGTGACAATGACTTTTTGTTTCATAAAAGACCTAACAAGATGCTTTGTATCTAGTATTCTGATACACATAGATTGTCCGGTTTGCCTTTATTGAAGAATCCTACTCCCAAGGAACTAAAAACTTAGATAAATATAAAGTCCGGATAACATAAACTATGGCACAAAAGACAAAGGTAGTTGCAACCTATATGATGTGTAAACTTCACAGATTTACTTTGTGAAAGGAAGTGAATCAGAAAGATAAGTGTCAGCCCATAGTTCCTGCTTATAGCTGGCTCAGATTGCAAATGCTGGCCTTGAATTCAATCAATTACACAAACTAATCTGAAGTTGAATAAATCAAGCAAGTTATAAAATCGAAATATACAGCCATGTAACACACTACTGAATTCTAAGATGACATCAATTTATATTAATTTTACAGGAGGAACACATTTCACATATTAGAATTAAGTTCATAATAGTTTTGTCACTGAATAGACTCACCTCTGCTGTCAATTTTTGTGCAGCAAGTGCAGCATCAGCCTGCGCATTCACACACCGCCACTGCAAATGCCGATTGGATAAAATTCTCAATAGATGCTCACAGTCAACCTTACTACCCCCATGCCACCTCCTCCTCACTTCACCATTCAAAGCATAACCAGATGAGCTTCTTCCCTGATGATCCCAAGATGAAGTGCCTGACCCCACATAGTTTCTCGCCCGTGATGGGCTTGACATCCTCCTCGACGGATTGCCTGTAAGCTTACTTGGTGAGGATTGCCTGACTGAACGATTCAGTGGAGATGAAACAAAGCCATTTTGGAGCGATTTCTTGACCGGCGCCGTCCTTGGCGATGCAGCCAACCCAGAGGTGTACGGCAAGTATGGCGTACCAGGATCTGCGAATCTTTGTGACCTGCTGACTGCAGCATCCTGCAAGAACCGTGCCGGCACACTCATACCCTTTGGGGATGGACGTGCTCTGTGCGAAATGCCAACGCCCGCATCCTGAGACCCTGAA
This sequence comes from Cymbopogon flexuosus, assembly GCA_027790015.1. Classification (NCBI taxonomy): domain Eukaryota; kingdom Viridiplantae; phylum Streptophyta; class Magnoliopsida; order Poales; family Poaceae; genus Cymbopogon; species Cymbopogon flexuosus. The sequence continues at coordinate 10,747 of JAKNSH010389115.1, forward strand.
TTGCTCCCAGAAGACACACTCTCTGTGTCCGACGACATCAAGTAGTCCCCGCTATCGAACGAGGAACGCCGCACCCCATCCTCAAACACCATGGAGTGCCGCAGCGACCGGACAGCAGCAAGGACGGCAGCGTCCCTCTTGTGCAAAGAGCAATCGAAGCTTTTGGTAAGCGGATTCCCCTCAAACCCCTGCGACAGCCTCGCCGACATCGGCCACCTGTGGTGAGCAGCATGGGCCCCCTCAAACCCCTTCCCCCTCTCCGGCACTGTCCCCATAGCTGGCCTCCTCCTCTCCGGCGTGATGGACCCCGCCGCCGAAACCACCGGTCGCCGCGACGGAGACGGGGACGTGGCCGGCTTCGCCTTGCTCGTCTCGAAGGAGAAGGACCGGCCCTGGAACGCCACGGAGAGGCTCCTCGTGGTGGTGGTGGTGCCCGCATTGGGTCCCCCGGCCTCCCCGACGGCAGCATTGCCAGCCGGGCCTGGGCGCGGGCGGTCGACGGAGACCGAGCGCCTCGGCAGCGGCGACGCGAAGCGGCGGGAGGGCGTGGACGCCGAGGTCGAGGTCGAGGTGGAGTTGGAGCTCGAAGTGGTGGTGGTGGAGGTCGAGGTCGAGGTCGAGGTCGAGGTGGATGTGGACTTGGAGGAGGGCGTGAGGTAGCGGGAGGAGACGACCTTCGCCTTGGGCTTGGGCCGCGCGTCGCCGGCGCCGGCGCCGGCGCCGGTTCCGGCGTTGGCGTTGGAGTTGGACTTTGCCGGGGAAAGCGCGGAGGAAGCTCGGCGGCGGTGCGGGGACGGCGACGGGTTCAGCCGGGGCGCGGCCGCTGCTGCCCCGGCGGCCACCATGGCGTTCAGGTTCAGATCTCGCGGAATCTCCCCGGTGGTGGTTTTGAGCCTCTGGGGTTTGGGGGGTTTCGTTTCGTTTCGTTTCAAGATGGGGAGGGGGGAGCGGAGCCGAGCCGACGCCGCACGGCAGCGGAAGTGGAGTGGGATGGGAGCCAAGTGAAAACATGGGCGTCCGTCGCAAGGGCAAAAGGGGAA
>JAKNSH010389294.1:0-11534 GCA_027790015.1 Cymbopogon flexuosus
CCTTGAATTTCGGATTCGGAGCGGATCGGAGCGGAGAATTATCCGTACCACTTTCATCCCTGGGGGGGGGGGGGGGTAACGGGGACCTCATACCATCTTGTTTCCTACTATCTCCAATTCAAAATATAGTTAGTGTTAGGATTCTATCAATTGGAAATTTTCTAATTTGGATTTAGATTAAATTTGTATTGCTGACGTTTACAATATATATATCTTTTATTATTTAATTACAATGTCATATTTTTATTTAAAAATATAAGTCAATGTGTCATGTTAACCTAAACAATCCACGAGGGGGTGGGGTTCTTTCGGACTGGACACATCTCATCTCTTGCTTTTGGCAAAGGGATTGACTCCTGACAGGCCTTGTTTTAAGGACACGATCGAATACCTGACAGACATGAAATGAGAGCACTAGGCCTTGTTTAGATCCCAGAATTGGGATCAGAATTACTGTATCAGAATTCCTGTAGCATTTCGTTTATATTTGGTAAAAATTATCCAAATTTTAACTAACTAGGCCCAAAATGTTCGTCTCGCAAAGTACAACAAAACTGTGTAATTAGTTTTTGATTTCATCTACATTTAGTACTTCATACATGTGCCGGTATTTTAATGTGACGGGGAATCTTCTTTTTGCATAGTAAAATTTAGGTGAGGAATTGGGGAACTTCCCACTTCATGCATGAAAGAATTTCGCTATGGAACATGGCACTGCATACCTGCAGATTCTGGATTTGCATGCAGCAGGCAGATTTTATTCCTCCACAACTAGCATAAACAATCATTTTTCCCACGGTGATAAAATTCGCATATGTCAAACTAACAGTCACGCTCTAATTATTGGATTGGCGTGATATACTTGTTTAGTAGCGGAATAAAGCTGGAAAAGAAAAGAGTGGAAATTTGTTAATAAAATCTGTGTGATCAGGTCTGCATTTTAACTTTAGCAGGAGAATGTTCTGTTATACCTAACAAACCGTAGGTAAAATAAGAATTATCATGGAAAAAGAATCTCTTACTCCTATAAGAACAAACCCCACTAGCTAATTCTCTCAACATGCAAGCTATCTATATCACCAATCCACTCAACATCCACTAGAAGTTGCAATTATAGCCAACCAGCACATATAATTATAATATTTCTCTTCATCCACTAACATGTATGTCAGACCAATCACCAAAATTAATTAAAATTGTTTCATTCATATAACTATAAATTTAAATAATCTATTTTTAAAAAATTATCTGAAATACCCGTGGCAACGCGCGGGGTATCCACATAGTTCCATAGGGTAACATGCTATTTTGGACATTCAAGATATATTTTTTTCTTGAACTGGTCATTTAAAGATATTAGCATATGTATAGAAGACAACCAACATGTACTGAAAATCAAGGATTCTTGTCAGACAATGGCAGTTTCTAGAACCCTAAGCAAGAACAGGCACCCAGTAACTGGAAAAGAGGATTCCAAATGCTTGGACGCACGGAATTCAAGCATTGTAAAAACGGTTGCATGCTTTCTGAAAGGCATGTAATTCAGTACGCATCATTTTAGGACTGTGGAGGTCCCTAGTGCAAGATTCATGAGAACTGGTGCCCTCTTGCATAATCGCGATGATCCAAAGGCCGAGGGCAAAAGCAACCTTCTGATCTGTTCAGTAGTGTTCTGCATCAGCGCGCACGATCCAAAAGCTTAAGGCTGAAGCACTCTCTTTCAGAACTTCAAGTTGCTAATGAGTTCAGAGTTTACTCAAGCTGCCCAAGCCCAACACAGATTCGTGTCGCTTGGTGCATGAATATCATCGTGGAAATGTTGAGATGGCCTCATCATCAAACTGGAAATGCTGGTGCGGTCTCAACAGAAATTCGTCTCTTGTAGGGCTCACCTTTTTTTTTTTTGAGGAAAAGGGCTCACCTATTTCAGAAAGGTCAGATAGGAAAGGCGGGTGATCAAAATATGAAGATAGAACTATGGGCACTTTCAGAAGGCAGTCTTGTTAGTTGCCATGGTTTACAACAATAAAAAAAACTAAATGGTACAAGTAAAACATTTTGGTTTAACGTAGTGTCAAAGATGCTGCAAACATTTAGAGATGCTTGCGGCACGAACACAATGTGCTGCTCCTACATCAATGTGCTGCTCCTACTGTTTTGCTGAACCTATGATGATATGTCAACATCAGTTCTCTTCACAGAAAGACCACATCTTCATGGAAGCCCTGCTATTTTCACGGTTCCCTGTGGAAATTGCATTTCCTTAATATATATGTTGAATTGTTTGTCGAAGACTTGCACTTCATCAAAGTGGAGAGGATTTGCACTTCATCAAATTGGAGGACCTCAATTTATTCCCCCTTTATGTTAGCCTTCCAGCGCAGAAAGCTCAACCTCTTTGGTGCAAGGACGGTATGCTGCAAAGGTACTGTCATTCGCAAATGAACCAGGATTAAAGCAAGTGATCCCAGTATATTTGAAGGCTTTCTGCTCGCTTTTATCAGCCAATACAATCTGAAGAAGTTTTAAAAAGATAAGAATGAGCACAATACCATACAAAACTTATGGCCGGTAAAACTATACTTATCAATTTTGCATGCTCAAGGTAACAAATGAGCACAAAAGATCCACTGATACTATAACAAGAAAAATATTTCTTTGAAGGGTTTGCATAAAGCCATAAACAATACATCAAATGATATACCGTGTGAGGAGTTGGATACAACCGAAGGCAATGGTCATAATTCCATATGATAGGTTGAACAGTAAGAGGCAATGGACAAAGATGGCTCTGATGGGTGATAGTTGCTACCAGCTGAAAAGAGAAGGATTGGTTAATGTCTTCAGAGGGGTGATGCTAACTACACTATAAAAATGTAAAATACGTCTAATTTACATGTTCAAAAGGGTCACTTGTTTCTTCCGTTGTTGGTGGAATGAGACATGACCGCCGCATCCTGTAAAGGAGATCTTGCCGGAAAAACACAATTTCTTGTGTGTAAAACTTCACCCTGAAAAATGACAGCTCTTATTGTTTAGACATGGGACAGATCAGAATTGATAAATCTGTAAGCTGATGTTTGATTTGACCATTGCAGCTTGATAAAGATTAGTGAAATAGTTTGAACAGGATGTTGTGTAAATCTATCACTTTATAGTCTCAGTGATAGAACATATGAAGCTTTTTCCAAGACCTGACTGAATGTCAGTGGATAACAATTCAAAAAAAAAAAAAACAAATGAAGCAGATAACACCTAACACAAAGTGCCAATCGTGCATTATGTTGCCTATCCAAAAGCATAAGATGCTCATCAGTAGACTAGCATGAAACATGGTGATTAAAGTATCCAGATACCCATTGCCATTGTGCATCATGTGACTGTGCAATGAGATCCCAAAATAATCAAGAACATAGCAATTTAAGATTCACAATAACTTGCTATAAATAACTACAATAAATCAACAGCTTAGCTTCATATAGTGACTGCTGATCATTTCTTTTGGCAGACCATGAAAAGACATAATACATAACAATTTAGCAGAATTCATAACATCCAAAAGAAATAACACTGTTGTTCCTTCATTTTGGGCATACTGATTCTCTGACTTCAATATTTAAAGGCATAATAGCTTTGCCACGAAATATGTATTGTTAACATCTCATCTCATGTTTAATATGTGCATCTCCCTATCAGTATAATCCTGATATCAGTTGGAATTTTAAGCATGAGTTTCATGTCAAACCTGCAGGGGTTGCTTACGAAGATTGCATTTGGTATGTGCTTCTGAAGTTCTTCAATTAGATATTTTGGAAGTGCACACCTTGGCAGAGCTTTAGAAGGACCTGCATATTTGTTATCAAGTAAAAAACATACAAAGCGGTGAAGAAACATCTCATTGCAGTTGCCTGGGGAGACAGCTAGCAACATGTCTAAATAAACTCATTTGTAGTCCTAATACTATTAGTATCACAGAAACTGTTCTAAATAGCATGGTAAAGCTAGGATATAAAAGAATGGATCAAGTTAATAGCCATAACAAGTTCCATCTTAAATAGTGAACTAATTACAAATTTGGATACAGGAGTGCATTGTGCTTGTGGATGTGAGCAGGTATGAGCTAAAACCATTACTAAGTTTTGGAGTACCTGCATCATCAGGTCCAGGAACGAATAAGAAACGACTGTGTTCCTTTAATCTAGATCGAGCTGCAATCATCTCGCCAAGCTTTCCAAATTGAAATCTGTGTGAAGGTACATAGCTAAGGCTTATCTCATACTGGAATAGCAAGAATAAAAGACATACAACTCTCTGACATCTCTAATAAAACAGAAAGCCATACCTGAGTTCTTCAAATGAATTGAATGCTAGATTGCAAGGGCGAGAGCAGAAATTGCCCATTAAAACGAAGAGGGAAGGCACAACTTCCACACTGTCATACCCATCAAGAACAACAGCCAACTTCTCCATAGTCTTCTCTATGAGATAACACATAGGAACGTCCTGAGAATAGGACTCAATAATGACAGAAACACAAAATAAACAACTAATGTAAAATAGAAATACCTCAGGGTTGTCCAGCCAAACATCCGAAAGAATGACAAACATATCATTCACAGCCTTTTTCTCCAGTGACGATAATCTTAGCTGTTTGATATCAATGGGACCCAAAATTATCGGTAAAGATGTTTTTGACAAGACCTAATTAATTCAACATCTGGAATAAAGGTATTGGACTTACTGCTTCTTCAGTTGGTATTACACCTCCCCCAAAGAAATCAAGACCCATGAGCAATGAAACTGACGCTTCCCTGTTCTCCAGGGGAGGAAATCCACATGTATTTACCTGTGCATGATTTGAAATTAGTTGCAATAGAATTGATAACACAGAAAAGGTTTGAAACATTTCTAGGAAATGAGAACTACAGACCTGGAAAATGCCATTTGAAAGCAGCTCACCTTCGGCTACGATTACAGTATTTTCAACGAAAAAACCTGACGTGATTTTGTGTTCTATGTTAAGGAAAGTGCACTTTCTCAAAAATAACAAAATTCACACATATCAAACAAGAGGAAATTCCTTGGTACACCATCCTTCACAGGTGACTGGAGGTGAGGAAGTTCAGTGTTGACTTATTTTATTTGACAGAGAAAAGATGTGGAAAGTTCGTTATGCATTATTCACAAGTAATAGTAACTAGCAATCAATGCTAAAAATAACACTGCTTTCTTAGGATATGGCATTTGATAAGTCAATTGGAACTGCTCCAGTAAGATCCTCCAAGTAGAACTGCCGCTCCTCCAACTGCGAAATGACCCCCATAATCCATCTCCGTCCAGTGCACCCAATTAGCGACTGTATAGAAGTTATCTGCATGAAAGAAAAGGAAAACGTATAAGCAACTCCACATACAAAAACTAACGAACATACAGCGAATTGAAAAGAAAGGAGTGATGAATACTGTTTGCAGGATTCGATTTTGAAGTCATAAGGATCAAAGAAATCAATCTACGATAGATAGATACAACATAGCCAGGGGTAGCGAGCAACATATCAAGGAGAAATACCTCGCAAGTACTATCTTCGGTCGCAACTGTATCAAAAGCTGGCTTAGAGAAATATTTATCACGAGCCAGACTCTGAAGCAGAACTTGATACCTATCCCTGTAAAGGGAAGCTTTATCTCCAGCTTCTCCATGGACAGCTAATCTGCCTGTGTGCCTGTTATGCATAGAAAATCCCAGCATAGAGTAACAAAAAGAAACATGAAGGTCTTGTACACTTCCTGACGTATGGCCAAATTATACACAGAACAAGCTCTTTCAGCAAGTGATGTGCTTTATATGTATATATGAACAGACAATTCTAAGTATTCAGCAGCAATTTCCTAATATATGATGATTCATCTAACACCTTTGTAAAACACAATAGAATACTCAAACTAACCTAACACGTTTATTCTGCAAATTCGCAAGCTGTTAAAGCGAATAAGATACTTTGTGGCATGAGGTCCCAAGCCATGAATCTAAAATCCCTATTTAGCATTCAATTTGGCAAATAGCGATCTTTAACCCCATTTCAATAGAGAAGCCATGGAGAATTGCCCAGATCCACAAAGAAAAGGCAGCGTTCACATACTCGTAAAACACTTTCTTGATTGGGTCGTAGTGGAACCGAGGCACGAGGAACGCGTCCACCACCCGCAGCGCAGACCTCGCGCTTGTTGCTGCCGGCGACGCCGCATCGAGCGCCTCCTCGGCCTCCACAAGCAGCGCCACCACGCGCCGGACAGCGTCCCGATCCAGTATCGACGACTGCACTGCGCCCACCAAACAGAGGCTCAGATCCACAAGCATCAGATCGACAGCCGCCAATAACAGAAGCAGACAGCGAACGGCGCACAGGGGGGACGAAACGGGAGAGCAAGCTTACGCGGTTCCTTGTCGAGCTCGTCGAGGAGGAGGTCGAGCGCGTCGTCCTCGGCGTCGGGGAAGCGGTCGAGGAAGGCGGCGGCCTCCTCGAGGGCGTCCACCTTGAGGGTGAAGCCTCGCAGGCGGAACTTGCGCTGCAGCTTCCGGCGCGTGGCCGCCGACGGCGGCGCCATGGAAGAGGCGGCGGGAAGCGGCGAGGGGAGAGCGTGGCGGGAAGTGGGATTGGGGTTTGGGGGAAATGGCGGGATAATAAATATTTCCTGGGCTTCTCTCCGCTTTTTATCTTGTGCGTCTCTGGATGGGCCGGAGCCCAAGCCACAATTTCTTGGAGTTGGGCCTGGAATGTATCCAAATGAAAGTAGCCCAACGGGCCTTTTGAATTTGGATAGCTGTCAACTAGGATGAAAGTGTTTCTCAAAAGGTTTCTAGAAAAAGGATAAAAGATTGAAAGTGGAAAGGAAATGGAAATGGGACAACCAGGAATTGTTTCGATAAAAGTGATATCGTCCACGGCAGTTAGTGAAGCTTTGACATGATTTTTTTTCACTGTTCGCTCATAACAGCAGGAATTTGGAATGAAATTCCATGAAACAAGTAGAACTTATTGGCTTAAACCGTTACACTTACACGTCTCTGCCAGATAAAAGAAATATCATGTTTTTTACACTTTAGATTTTTCTCGTTATTTGATTTCATAAAAATTTGATAGTATTTATTTAATTATAATTAGTCAATAGAAAATTCTACATGTTTTAAAAAAATTTTTTAAAAAAAGCTATGTGTTTGAATTTTCATTCTACTGCCGACACATGCATCTGTCCCTCGCTACGTCAAGTGACACGTCAGTGAATGACACGGTGACACGGCGGAAAGCATAGCACATCATCATCAGCGTACTACTACATGATTTGCCAAGAACTCCAGAGCCCCCATCCAACACACAACCGAACTCATGCATGGTTCGCAAAGAGTCCACGCATGCACACACATTGCATGCTCTGCAACTTCTGACAGTACTTAGGGCGAACCGGCGTTCCCGCGCGCACGATCCGCCGACACGCAGCCGCTGCCGACGTGACGAAGCGAGCCAGCGAGAGTGATCGATCGCGCAGGGCCTATATTAGTTTTCAAAATTTTCCCCTAAATTCACTATAAAAAAAATTTTTATCATCACATCAAAATACCGGCACATATATATAGTACTAGATGTAGATGAAATCAAAAACTAATTGCACAGTTTGGTTGTACTTTACGAGATAAACATTTTAAGCCTAATTAGTCAATGTTTGAATAAACTTTACCAAATACAAACGAAACGCTACAATACGCTGTTATAGAAATTTTGACGGCACCAAATTTGCGCAACTAAACATGGCCCAGGTGGAAGTGGAAGGTGGATGATCCGTAATAAACAACCGCCGCCACCGTCCGGCACTCCGGCTACCCCGCGCCACGCGGCCGCCTCGCCGCGCGGACGCGTGCGCCGGGCCACACGCGTACGTGTGCGACGCGGCCACTAAACAAATGCCCGCGCGGCCCCCCGAGCGGCGACCTGGCTCCCCATCGATCCTTCTCCAAAACCAAAACCACCCACACGTCGCCGTCGCGCCGGGCCATCCTCAGGCTTCCAGCGACACCGCCGACGCACTAGCCTTCCTCTGCTCGGCGAATCGAATCGATTCCCCCGCCTCGCTCGCTCTCCCTCTCGAAGTCTCTCGGTCGATCGGGAGCGAAAACGATGGTGGTTAGCGTGGCGGCCACGGGGCCCGGCACGGACGCCGAGCCGGTGAGCTCCACCTTCTTCGCGTCGCGCTACGTCCGCGACCCACTCCCACGGTCAGTTTCGATCAGTTCCTTCCTGCTTTTGGTAGTGGCAGGCAGTTCCCTCCGTTTCATCAGTATCAGTCCGCCGCGGCCTCGCCGCGCGGAGGCCGCTGGTTGGCCAGGAGAGACGCCAGGGCTTCCATTATTAGTAGTCCAGGTCCAGGAGACACGACTCACAAACCACCACCACCACTACCGAAAGGCGAGAACGAACCCCAGAGCAGTGCAGCAAGGCACAGCAGCAGGCAGCAGCCATGGTGCTCTCGCCCGCGAGCTCGTTCCGGGACGACGACGCGGTGGCGTCCACCTTCGCGTCGCGCTACGTGCGCGAGCGCCTGCCGCGGTGACGTGCCGAGCCGTGCCGACCAGATCCGCCGGCGGGCGGCGGTTCACTGCCTCTGCTGCTGGTGATGATGGCCTGCGATCTGCGTGTGCTGATGCGGTGCTGTTGATTTCAGGTACCGGATGCCGGAGCGGTCGATCCCGCGGGAGGCGGCGTACCAGATCATCAACGACGAGCTGATGCTGGACGGGAACCCGCGGCTGAACCTGGCGTCCTTCGTCACCACGTGGATGGAGCCCGAGTGCGACAAGCTCATCATGGACTCCATCAACAAGAACTACGTCGACATGGACGAGTACCCCGTCACCACCGAGCTCCAGGTACGCACCTCTACCATGCACCACTATCATCTATCAAAACAAAGGCTCAGATTCAGCTCTTGCCAAGTTGATGCTCTGTCTGTCCTAGTGTCCTTGCACATAGTAGTTCGTTATTTGCGCTCGTATTTCCAGTTTTGAATAAGTAAGTTGACAGTTATTGACTCACTTGAATTTGCGCTCGTATTTTAACTTCTTGCTGAATTTGGTTTGGTGCACTGACTTGTATTTTGATTATTACTGTCTGAGTGACCTCCCTGAAATCAGTATTCATTGGACTATTAATGTCCAGTTAACAGGCAAACTGGTCGGTTCCAGCGACAGACAATCCAATTACTTGTAGCACATAGTAGTTCGGTTCAGTACATGGACGATGTGTAGTGGCGAAGCTATAGCACATGATTTGTAGTTGTAGGTGTGATTAACTTTTCTGGCAAACAGTAACTAGTGTTGCGCTGGCTGCTTTTACCGGTTACTGATACTACGACTTCGGTCATTTCCGGAACCTAACTAGGATTTTTTTGTTCTGTTTTTCAGGTCAAAAACTAGGACCTGTTCATACAATTCTGCTCTGTTAGTTGCTATTGTGCATCTGCTTATTGCCTGTTTCTATTTTTGCAGAACCGCTGTGTAAATATGATAGCTCACTTGTTCAACGCGCCGATTAAGGAGGATGAGACGGCTGTTGGAGTCGGAACAGTGGGATCCTCAGAAGCAATCATGCTTGCAGGTCTAGCATTCAAGAGGAAATGGCAAAACAAGAGGAAGGAACAGGGGAAACCATGTGACAAACCCAACATTGTCACTGGTGCTAATGTTCAGGTATTTGTTTGTGTAAAACTGTCGGACAGGGTGATTAGATTGCAACCACCTTAAGTGTCTGAAATATGCCTTTGGTCTGATTTCTAATGTCCTAGGTTTGCTGGGAGAAATTTGCAAGGTATTTTGAAGTAGAACTAAAGGAGGTTAAGTTGTCAGAAGGATATTATGTCATGGACCCTGTCAAGGCTGTTGAGATGGTGGATGAGAACACCATTTGTGTTGCGGCAATCTTGGGATCAACTCTCACTGGAGAGTTTGAAGATGTCAAACAATTGAACGACCTTCTTACAAAAAAGAACAAGGAAACTGGGTAAACATTTTTTTTCTCTCTCTGTCTGGGCTTCTAGGGTATTATCTTCTGAATGCAACCATAACAGTCCATCGGTCCAGTAGCATTATGGCAATGTATGTTTTGGGTTCAAAGTGGCTGCCAACTATTGTTCCAAACTGTAGATAAAACCTTTGTTAAACCTATTCCTTGAAAGAAAGGCTGCAAACTTATTTCCAAAAATGAACCTTTCTTGCATTTTTTTTTGGGTAACAGATGGACTGTGCCATAGGCCATGGGTTACTCAAACCTTTACTGCAAAGCAGACCAACGCAGCATACTCTGCTCTTTCTGTCAAGATGCTTACTCTCTTGTGCACGCAATGAAGGTGGGATGTGCCTATCCATGTTGATGCTGCGAGTGGAGGATTCATAGCACCTTTCCTCTACCCTGAACTTGAATGGGACTTCAGGCTACCTTTGGTGAAGAGCATCAATGTCAGTGGACACAAGTATGGCCTTGTCTATGCTGGTGTTGGTTGGGTCATTTGGCGGAGCAAGGAGGATTTGCCTGAAGAGCTCATTTTCCATATAAACTACCTAGGGACAGACCAGCCTACGTTCACGCTCAATTTCTCCAAAGGTATCTTCCATTCTTTCTTTCAGAGAAGGTTCGTATCATTTTTTCGGTATTTCTCATGTTGCATGGAATTGAGAGTGCTTGGCAATTTTCTTCAGGTTCCAGTCAGATCATTGCTCAATACTATCAACTCATTCGCCTAGGCTTCGAGGTACCACTATTCTCCTCTTGATCAAACAGTTTGAATATATGTACATACAGCGAACAAAATGATGCTGTCTGATACATTCTTCTTCAGAGCATATCATTTTTCTTTCAGTTTTCGGTTGTGCTGTCGTAACAACTAAACAACCTGCACGCTGCTCTATATTTTGGTGCCATTTATCTGATGTAGGGGTACAAGAACATCATGGAGAACTGCATGGAGAACGCCGCGATACTGCGGGATGGCATCGAGGCGACCGGGCGGTTCGACATCCTGTCCAAGGACGCCGGCGTGCCGCTGGTGGCCTTCTCGCTCAAGGACAGCAGCCGCTTCAGCGTGTTCGACATCTCCGAGAACCTGCGGCGGTTCAGCTGGATCGTGCCGGCGTACACGATGCCGGCGGACGCGGAGCACGTGGCGGTGCTCCGCGTCGTCATCAGGGAGGACTTCAGCCGGAGCCTCTCCGAGCGGCTGGTCTCGGACATCCAGAAGATCCTGCACGAGCTGGACGCACGCGCCACCCACGCCGTGAGGGTCTCCACTGCCGCCGCCGCGCAGGCGGACGACGGCGTCGTGGCCAAGAAGAGCGTTCTGGAGATCGAGCGGGAGATCGCTGCTCGCTGGAGGAACGCTGTGAACAAGAAGAAGACGGGGGTCTGTTGATGCGTTACATGGGGAGGGACAAGGGTGTGAGTGTGAGTCGGAGGTTTCGCCATGGCAGCTTCGTTTATATGTGTGTGGTTG
>JAKNSH010389563.1:0-10442 GCA_027790015.1 Cymbopogon flexuosus
CCACAACTTTGTATTTGGGTGAAGCCGACCTACACTGCGGGTCAAATTTCTCTTTTCTCAAGGGATATGAAGAGGCTTGTATTTTAGGTACCCTTAAATTTAGGGTTCCACCTGATTTTTTTTACAGTGGAAGTGGTGGAACATACTCTGAGTCACATAGAACATAGAAGAGATTTCTCGCACAATGTGAATCTCAAATTAAAGTGAATGGCTGCGCCTTTTTTTTTTTCCCCCCGGCTGGGAATCTCTGTTTCCCGCCATTTGGTTCCGGCGTCCCGCCACGCCCCGCGAAAAGCGAAACCGATCTCCACCACCTTTCCTCACCAAGCCCCAAATCCTCCAACACCGAACGGCGGCACCGCACATTGCCGACGAAATGGCTCCGCGTCGCCCTCGCAAGAAGCGCCGGATTCCTGATTCCTCGGCCACGTCGGTGGGTGCGGTGGACGCCGACGCCCTGCTCTCCCTGCCCCAGGAGATCCTCGACGAGGTTCTCGGCCGCCTCGACCTCCGCGACGCCGTCCGCACCTCCGCACTCGGCCGTGCCTGGCGCCGCCGCTGGGAGACGCTTCTCTCCATCGACATCTCCATCGATTCCGGCAAGCAGGCGCTCTGGAGCGTCGACTGCATCCTCCCCCGCTGCTCCGGCCGGGTCCGGCGCTTCCGCGTAACCCTCGATGAGATCTCCGCCCGCCGCCTAGACGAGTGGCTCCTCATCCTCTCCCGCCGTGGCGGCGTTGAGGATCTCTACCTCAGTCCGGAACACTTCGATTTCTTCTCCCTTCATTCCACCGTCTTCTCTTGGCGCTGCCTTACCTCCGTCGACCTCTTCGCCTGCAACATACCGCCGCTACCCCCAGATTTCGAGGGCTTTCCGGACCTTAAAGTGCTAAATCTTGCCAGTGTCAAGTTCCAGCAGAACGGGGAGTACCAACTGGAGGAGATAATTGAGAGATCCCCATTGCTCGAGAGGCTGGTACTATGCGAAGTATGCATCGGAGGAGACGACTTCATTGAATGGGAGATCCAGGCGCCCAATCTGCGGCTCATATCAATTTGCTCAAATATCGATTATGGATGGAATTTCGCAGACCTGCCCTGCCTGCACTCTGCTGTCATAGATTTGGAGGAGTATCTTGGTCACCGAGATTTCGCCAAATTTCTTGCTGGGCTTGTTCAAGTTAGGAAGCTTAGGATCTGCATGTTTTATGCACCGGTATGTGCTATCCTTCCCAAGTATTCATTTTCTCTGTTCCAAATCTCTAGTATGGCAGGATTGAAATAGAAGCTGACGAAAATTGCCTTATACTACCTTACAAAGGGAAATGATTGAACAGTAATGATGCGTCACAACTCATATGGGCTGGGCTTATTCACAAGAAGTTAGTGGCTTGGTGCCTAATTGTGTTCCGTGTGTTTCCTAAGAAAAAAAGTGTTCCTTGTGTTAGTCACTTGTATTACTTTTGTGTATACTTGAGGTTGATGTACTGTTCCTGGAAATGGGAAATGAGTTTCTACTAGTATTTTTTGTAAAAACAAAAAGCATGCATAATATCACTATTCTTTTAGCTGTAGTCTAGCTGAGGACTTTTGAGCTACTGCATTTTAATCCCTTCTGTGTTGCTACTTAAACTTATATTTATGGTTGTTAAGTGCAGGGAACCTTTGGAAACCTTATAAATCGATCAAATATTCTTTTTAAAAAGTGTTTGCCTCTGTTTGCACCTAAGGGCTGTGGCCCGGTCATATTTTTCTTCAGGTGTAATAAAACGTGGCCTAAAAAATTAAACAATATGAAAGATTTCTTTCAAACAGAAACTATGCTTGATTGTATCCATCACTACCTTACTTCAATGGCCTGTGCTCACTTCCTGAAAAAATAAGTGAAACTCATCAATGATTTCTGATTGATGTCATGTATCATAGCTTCAGTGTTCTGATAATATATTCTTTCCTTTTCTTTTCCAGGTAAATGGGATTAAGATACTGGAGACCCTTCCATGCACCTTTGACAACTTGAAGAGCCTGAAGTTGTTCATGCACTTCTGTGAACTGCCCCAAATTTTGTTAGTGTTTTGCTTCCTAAAGTGTATGCCAAACCTTGAAAAACTTAAAATATGGGTAATGCTAAATACTACCTTTCAGATATTCTTACCTACAATGTTTGAACTTAGATGGTTGCCTTGCTGCTTTCGACTAACTACCCCTTTCTGCATCCATTTGTGAAGATCTATTACGGTGAAGTGCAGAAAATTGAGCTAAATGCAGAGTTCCTAAATGCACAGTGGGCATATGGCATGTGTGCCAACCTTGAAATTCTGGAGATGACTGGTATCAATTGGCTTCCAAATGAAATGTCATTTATGAAGCTCATTCTTTCTAAAGCTAGGCGGCTTCACATGTTATGCATCAGTCATCATGATGATTGCTCAGTGTCTCATGTGGATCCACTGCATGAGTTAGTAACATGTGGAAAAGCTTCAGCTCAAGCTCAGGTTCTGTTTAAAGGTAAGAAACTAGGGACTTTATTTAGTTTGCACAATCCATATTTTGTGTTTTGCTTGAACCAAATGGATTTCTGTCTCATTTTGTTTTCTGAGAGTTAGCAGTGCTCACATTATGTACTTTTGACTATAGTACAAGCAAGAGTGATTAGTTAACCCAGGAGTTTTCTGCTGAAGAAAATGTGACTAATAAGTTAATAATAGACTTGTGCTGAAGTTTTTTGTGCCTCCATGAAGAACCTGAGCATGGTTGCAATGCAAGATAAGAAATTCTTGACAAAATGACCTCAGTTATTTTCCTTTTTCGTCTGAAACTTGACAGGTTGAGCTTCTAATTATTTCTTCAGTTTGCCTCAATAATCAATATAATCATTTTCATTGTGTTTACATTCAACACAGAGAGTCAAAATTTAGACTATTTTATGTCTCTTGAAGTCTTCTTTTATCTAGAATGCTCACCAATTGCTCACTTTCATATTAGTTTAGGCTATATTGACTTTCCATATTGGAGTGGGTTAGATCTGAATAATGGTGTGAGGAATAGGAATAAATTGTGGGGACAAGGGAACATTTTGTGTGCTTCGTTTCTATATTTCCGTTTCCCATCTGTGTGGATAAAACTTTTCATTCAGGGAGCCCAATGGTGAAATGGAAATCGGATTCAGGGATTCATACTTAGCATAATGCCTCGAAAATTCTGGATGTTAATCAGTGTGCAGAGCGGTGACAATCTGTACATTTTATTTCATGCCTGCTTTTTGTTGCTGTGATGATGTCCAATTAAACTGTTTGTATTTGCTCATGCAGGTGCAGCTGGAAATTATTAGATGGATGGCATCTTCTGTTCATTAGTTCAAGTGTGTAAAATCAGTTCACTTGAATGAGGCGGCGCTCCCTTTTTTGTTTGAATTTTTGGACGTTAGAGTTTTCAAACATATGTTTGAACTAGTTTTTGGGCGTCAGAATTAACATGAGAGATGCAGAATAGTTTCTCCAATGATTTCGCAGTTATTGTTGTATTTTATTCTGAAACAAATTGATGTGCTATTGGCTGTGTGATAAGGTTATGTCACACTACACTGATGTTTTTTTATGAGATTCGAGACAGTTCTATGCAATTGAAGCAGTACTACAGACTTGGCCTGAATAGGCGAGATGTGTTATCCTCTTGCTAAGTTGAGTGCCATAATGTTTTAGTAGCCACGTGCTGTCGGGAACTCTGAAGAGACAGCCTATACAGCTCACAATCATCGTTGTGAAATATTAGCGGTCTTTTCTTTTTTAATGTGACAGCATTCATCAATTTCTCTACAAGCTGATGCCAAATCCCCCCAAAAAAATAATCACAGTTTCGAAGAGGATCGCTGACGAGCAAGCGAGGGAGAGTTGGAAGAAGCCCAACTATAGAATCGTTGCTTTGCTTAATTCTCTTCATTACTGTTTGAGGGATATTTATCCTTCCTAACTAACCAATCTGGGATCCTAATTTTGTGGAACAAAATATGAAATAAACAAATCAAGGAACATAGAAATTATTGATGAGGATCAGATATGTGTTACTGAGGCTGAGGGACGAGAATGATAACATGCGAGAGGGTTGTTGAAACTGGTACAAATGATCAATGAATAGAACATGGATCACAAGTAGCAACGAATTCAGAGACAAAAAAAAAAGCATAAAAAGTACGCAGGATGAAATAGAAGGGATAAGGTAAAAGATACCAAAAACAAAGTCACCAGTCTGTGTCTAATATTTTGGGATCAAATAGATTAAAGAGGTTTGAAATAGTGAAATTGTATTTCAGCGTGTGTGGCTCACTTCATAAGGGCAGACGACGACGAAGAAGCCCCCCAACTTTGATTGTATTTGGGCGAAGCGCACTTGCCATGCAGGTAAAATTTCAATTTTCGCAAGGGATATGAAACCTTTGTTTGTAAGGTAACCTTAAAAAAGCTGCCCAAAAAAACATGAATTATGGCTCAACTTGATTTTTTTTTATTCTAGAGCAGACTTATTGGAGTTGTGCAAGTTAAGAGTGGAGTGGAAAAAGTTTAACATACTCTTAGGGCCTGTTTGAATGAGTTTTAGATTTTTAAAACCAGTTTTTAACTCTACTTTCTAAAATCTAGATTCTAAGTGAAAACTAGTGGGGTGTTTGGAACCCCAGTTTTTAAGAATCTGACTTTATTTATTGCTCACAGGGTTACAAGATACCGACAAAAGCTCATCTTCTTGCTTTCAAGAATTTGGCGAAAACTGTCACAAGAAACTAGACAAAAACTGTCACAAGAAACTGGACGGATCCCACCTAGTTGTAACGAGCTTTGTTTCGCGCCATTTTGTGCCGGCGTCCCGCCACGGCGCTACATGACCCGCGAAACGCGAAACCCATCTCCAGTTCTCCACCACCAGTCCACAAGCCCCAAATTCCCCTCACCGGACGGCGGCACCCCACATCGCCGACGAAATGGCTCCGCGCCGCCCTCGCAAGAAGCGCCGGATTCTTGAATCCTCGGCCACGCCGGTGGGCGCGGTGGGCGCCGACGCCCTGCTCTCCCTGCCCCAGGAGATCCTCGACGAGGTCCTCGCTCGCCTCGACATCCGCGACGCCGGCCGCACCTCCGCACTCGGCCGCGCCTGGCGCCGCCGCTGGGAGACGCTCCCCTCAATCGACGTCTGCATCGATTCCGGCGAGCAGGCGCTGCGGACCGTTGACTGTGTCCTCCTCCGCTGCTCCGGCCGCGTCCGGCGCTTCTACCTGTCCCTCGACGAACTCTCGGCCCGCCGCCTAGACGACTGGCTCCTCGTCCTTTCCCGCCGCGGCGGCGTCGAGGATCTCTACCTCCATCCGGGTCCCCAGCCCTACGAGTTCTTCTCCCTTCATTCCACCGTCTTCTCTTGGCGCCGCCTAATCTCTGTCGATCTCTTCGCCTGCCATGTACCGCCGCTACCCCAAGACTTCGAGGGCTTTCCGGTCCTTAAAGTCCTAAGCCTTGACAATGTGGATTTCCAGCAGAATGGAGAGTACCAATTGGAGGAGATCATTGAGACGTCCCCATTGCTCGAGAAACTGATATTATCTGACGTCCAAATTGGGGGAAACAAGTTTATTGAGTGGGAGATCCGGGCTCCCAATCTTTGTCACATAACGATTTGCTCAAATATCGATTATGGCTGGAATTTTGCAGAGCTGCCATGCCTGCGCTCTGCTGTCATCGATTTGTGGGAGTATGTTGGTAAAAGAGATTTCACCAAGTTTCTTGCTGGGCTCGTTCAAGTTAGGAAGCTTTGTGTCTACTTATTTTATGCACCGGTATATGCTTTTCTTTGCCATGTATTCATTTTATCTCTTCTAAATCTCTAGTTTGGCAGGATCGAAATAGAAGCTGACTACAATGCCTTATACTACATGACAATGGGAAATGATTGGACAGTAATGAGGTGTTATACCTCATAGGATATTCGCAAGAAGTTAGTGGCTTAGAGCCTAATTGTGTTGCTTGTGTTGGCCACTTAGTTGTATTATTACTTTTCCTGGAAATGGGAAATTGTTGATGCACTAATTCACTATTCTTGCAGCTGTAGTCTAATTTAGGACTTTTGAGCTACTGCATTTTAGTCCCTTCTGTGTTGCTACTTAAACTTATATTTATGGTTGTTGAAGTGTAGTGAACTTTAGAAAACTTATAAATCAGTCATATAGTCCTTAAACAGGGCTTGCCTCTGTTTGCACGTGTGGGTTGTGGCCCAGTCATATTATTCTTTATTAGGTGTAATCAAAGTGGCCTAAAAATTTAAACAATATGAAAGATTTCTTTGAAACAGAAACCATGTTTGATAGTATGCATTACTGCTTCACTTCAATGGCCTGTGCCCACTTCCTGGAAAATAAGTGAAACTCCTCCATGATTTCTGATTGTTGTCATGTATTCCAGCTTCAGCGTTTTGATATTATTTTATTTTCTTTCCTCATCTTTTTCTAGGTAAATGGGGTTAAGATATTGGAGACCCTTCCATGCAATTTCGACAATTTGAAGAGCCTGAAATTGTTCATGGACTTCTGTGAACTACCCCCCATTTTGTCAGTGTTTTGCTTACTAAAGAGTATGCCGAATCTTGAAAAAATTAAAATAAAGGTAACGCTGAATACTACCTTTCAGATATTATTACCTACATTGGTTGAACTTAGATGGTTGGCTTGCTGCTTTCGACTAACTACCCTTTTCTACATCCATTTGTGAAGATCTACAATGAAGAAGAGCAGAAAATTGAGCTAAATGGAGAGTTCCTAAATGCACTGTGGGCGGATGGCATGTGTGCCAATCTTGAAATTCTGGAGATGACTGGTGTCAATTGGCTTCCAAATGAAATGTCTTTCATGAAGCTCATTCTTTCTAAAGCTAGGCTTCTTCGTACGTTATGCATCAGTCATGCTGATGATTGCTCACTGTCTCATGTGGATCCACTGCATGAGCTAGTAACATATGGAAAAGCTTCAGCTCAAGCTCAAGTTCTCTTCAAAGGTAAGAAATTAGGAACTTCATTTTACTATGCACAATTCCATATTTTGCGTTTTGTTTGAACCAAATGGATTTCTATGTCTCATATTTTCTTTTATTTTCTTTTTGAACGAAAGGCAGGAGTTGTGCCGCTCAATTAAGAATAGCAGTTCATACAAAGATGTGACACTCGCGCAATACCTAGACCGCTAGAACTTAGCAGCAAACACCATATTTTGTTTTCTGAAAAGTTAGCAGTGCTCACATTACATTACTTTTTGACTATAGTGTAGTATGAACAAGAATGATTAGTTAACCTAGAAGTTTTATGCTGAAGAAATGTGAATAATAAGTTAATAACAAACTTGTGCTGATGATTTTTGTGCCTCCATGAAGAACCTGACCTGTGTTGTCCTAGTCAGGCAGCCATGGTTGCAATTCAAGATAAGAATATATTCTTGGCGAAATGGTCACAGCAATTTTCCAATTGTGTCCGGAATTTGACTGATTGAGCCTCTGATTATTCCTTCACTCTACCTTCAATATAATCCTTCTCATGGTGTATATTTCCTCAAAGCTTTTTATCTGAATGCTCACCAATTGCTCGCTTTCATATGAGACTAAGTTATATTGACTTTCCATATTGGAGTGGGTTGGATCTAAATAATGGTGTGAGGAGTAGGAATAATATTGGGAGGACATGGGGACATTTTGTGCGCTTTTGTCCCATATTTCTATTTCCAATCTGTGTGGGTGAAACGTTTCATAAAGTAGCCCAATGCAGAAATGCAGTGGCAATCTGTACGTTTTATCTCATGTCTGCTTTATGTTGCTGTGATGGTGTACAGTTAAACCGTTTGTCTTTGCTCATGCAGGTGTAGCTGAATATCATTTTGTCTTTGCTCATGCAGGTGTAGCTGAATATCATTAGATCCATAGCGTCTTCTCTTCATTAGTAGAATTGCATAAAATCTGTTCGCTTGAATGAGACGGCGCTCCCTGTTTTTTGCCTTAGTTGGTTTCTGGACGTCAGAATTTCAGATCTGAAAGAAGTAGCTTGTCCAATGATTTTCTTATATTCAGAACAAATTGATGTGCTATTGGCAATGTGGCAAGGTTGCCACGCTCACACTGCTGTTTTGTATGATATTCGAGACAGTTCTATGCTATTGTAGTAATAATGTACTATACTGTTACAGACTGGGCCTGAGTAGCCGAGATATGGCTATCCTCTTAGTTGAACGCCATACCAGCAATTCTGAGGGGCAGCCTATGCAATTTCATCAGACAACTGAAGCTGAAACCTGAAAGCCAGTCTCGAAGCTGGCAGCCAAGGCTCACGGACTTCTCCAGGCGGCATTGATCTATCATTCGATGACCTATCTTCAATATACTCATTCCAGCGCCTAAGTGGGCTTAGCTTTCATTTTCAGACGCTGAACTGTATTCAGACTTGCAGTAAATTAATCGACGCACCATGTATTTGGGTTGGTGTCTCCTGGCTGACTCTGTAGGATATTAAACAGATGAATTCCTGACCCTATTTGAGTAGCAGTTGTAGCTTCGCCTCCATGACAAACTCCTCTGTACCGTGACTCAGTTGTCTGCATCTAGTGAAATCGGCTACTGCTTATTGATTCCACCTATGTTGTTTGTTTTTCCCTTCAAACTGTCCACGATCTTGCTCAGGCCTTACGCGAGAGCATTTCCAGCCAAGCTCAAGTAGTAGACTTTACAATCATCATTGTGAGATACTAGGGGTGTTTTTTTTTAATGTTACGACGTTCATCAATTTTTCTACAAGTTGAAGCCAAATCCAAAATATATTAATCACAGTTTCACTATGCCGAAAATAAACCGTTTACTGAGAGATCGAAATGTAGGAAAAAAATATAAAGTACTTGGGAAAGGTCAACATACTAAATGGGTGGTGACACTAAGAAAAAGTTGGTGATCAGTACCATTTTTTCTTTTTATATGAAAGAAATAATTGGTAACTAGTAACGCTATGACGCCAAACACAGCCCCCTGCCCGAGGCACACGTCAACTCAACCTGGAGATGAGTGTGGAACCATGACTAGAGTGAGCAAGGACGGCACCAAGCCAACCACGACATACTACCAAATCAATTCGGGTCCAGAAGTGAACAAGCAACACTCATATTGCACAAGTTCAAATATTTTTCTTGAGACTGAGTATATAAACCAGGGCTGTATGCACAATCAAAATTTGTAGCTACATTCTGAATGACTAACAGTGGAAATGTATAGTATACCATTGTATTTGCAAATCTAGTTGTGCAATTCTGCAAACAATTCGTCTAGTTACAGATAATCAAGTAGAAAACAAGTTGTGGAAAATTATAAGCCCTCGGCATATAATGTCCTCCAATGTATGTACCTTCTATGTACCAAATGTGGCAAATGTCATAGCCTCATCATAGACATAGCCACTTACATACTACATACAGTCGTGTGAAAACTGACTAACAGTCATGCCCATTGCAGAACATCCATTATCCATACTGTGAACACCAGTAAGGGCTGAAGCTGATATTAAATGTCCCAGCAGTGCTGTATTCAATGGAACGAATTCACTGATCCTGACTCAACAACGGTGTAAGTAACATCTGGCAGGCAGTAGAATCCTATACTTTCTGACTTAAGAGCCGCAGGTTAAGAACCATCACCCTGCATCTTCATTCTTCACTATGTTTCTCACATATACAGCCAGGCATGGGATTCGCAAAGAAAGACTCTTCTAGCTTTGGGAATTCTCCAGGCTCCCTAAAATATGGAGCACCTATTCTATCTTTGTGTAATCTTTTCACTTCTGAGCTGAATATATCCCAAGGCACTCTTCCTTCATCAAATTCATCTACCAAGTTCACAAAACTCATCCTGCAGGACAGAAATCAGATATTCAGAAAAAAAAAAGGAGGATCAAGTGGATGACCACATGTCTACAACCCAAATCACAAGGCTACATGTTCATTTGCCGCAACATGAAATTAACCACAAGTTACCCCATCTAGCAGTTTAATGTATTACCTGTCTGGGTTAATAGTCTTTCTGAAGTTCTCAAAACGACGATGGCCTTGTACAGCTTTTGCCATATTTCCATCATAAGTGTAAATAAAGGCGTCACTCTGAAGAGCCACGATGTAATCAAGACCAGCAAGCATATTCTGATGGTTTTTGAAGGGTGCAAGTTCCTCTTCTGTTGCCAGTGTAGAATGAGAATAAATATTGGGAAAATCATCCATCAGAGCTTTCATGCTTCCATTGCCAAAAGCTTCACCAGCAACCAAGTAAATTCTGGTGCTTCGAGTGAAACCCAATCCTTTGAGTAAAAGTGAAGTTTCCCTTGGTGTCAAAGGACAGCCACCAAGGCTTCTTCTCTCAGTAGCATTGATTTCTTTCTCTTTCCAGTGACTG
>JAKNSH010390178.1:0-12310 GCA_027790015.1 Cymbopogon flexuosus
TTCTCCCCCACCAAAGAAGCTAACACAAGTGATGTTGTGACCATTTTCTTAAAAAAAGATCAAGAAGTGTCAAGGATCACATTTACATGTCTTCTATAATAAAAGGTAGGATAATTAGTTAAATTCTTATGTTTTAAAAAAATAGAACATTGGGAATGTAATGAGCTAGTTCAACTACAAATAAACAACATTACCTGGATTGTCTTAACTAAAATAAACAACCTTACAGTCTAGAGGTCCTAAAAACCAGTGCAACCCAAGTGAATTGTGAATCACTAATAAGCCATGGTGACAAGGGTTCAATATTATGATATAAGTTGTGTCTTCTTTTAATGACGATGAAGGATGCTCCAATGCAAAATGGCCATTGCGATGGTTTTGCACATGCTAAGATGATATAAATATAGAGTTCTAAAGATTTAAGAAATATCCAAAGGTGCATATTTGACCTATAGGTCCAGTTGATTACTCAAGAATACATGCACTCAATATATCATATTTTTATTAGCAACAAGCAAAAGTATAATGTTATTATTGATTGAATGCACCGCTCTAGTGAGAAAGCATAGATTCAAAGTTTTCCTATGTGTTACTACTCATTTTCTCTAACCACACCTTTGGATTTTCTTTAAAAACCTAAGCTCAACATAATTCCACATTGACACTCGTATATATGGCAATTTTTGAAGATTATTAGTCCATGTAATACTACATCTAAAAGCATTATTTATTACTTGTGTGAAATAATTTTTCTATAGCTAACATGTGACACCATCATTACATACTGATTTTTACCCATTCATTCACATCCCAGTACATAATAAATTCCTTAATTTATAACACACTAGTGAGTCACCTACTGTCGACCTAGTTAATGAGCAGCATACAATATTTGTTGCCTGTATATGCATGTCGCCATATAAAATCAATAATTTTTGAGTGAGGTAGATTCAACCATTAAACCATCATGAGATGCATAACGAATATAAAATGCCATTCTTCACTCGAACATGCATGTTCCCTCTTTATAAACCACTAGACACCAAGTTAACTGAAAACCTAGACCATGCAGTCTACATGTTATAAAACATGAGAAAACTAATGGGTTGTCAATCACTAAACCATGAATCCACAATGAAATTAAAGTGATGTCCATAGTTAGTGATAATAAAGAAGGCTCCACAAAAGTGATAGGTGCGATAACTTCAGCTTACGATTGATATAACTAGTAGAGAGTCCTATATAAAAAAAGTCCAGAGGTGAATATTGACATGTTAGGTGAAGTTGATTACTCAAGGATATATGCTCTTACATCACCTTTTACTGGCAAGCAAGGTAGTAGGTTATTATTGATTGAACACAACACTCTAGGAAGAAAGTAGGTTCCAAAGCTTTCCTTCTCCATTGCTTGCTCTTTCCTCCAATCACCCATTTCAAAAGTGTTGTGCCCCCCCCCCCCCCCTCCCCTCTGCAAACTTAATAACTTGAACATAGTTCCACATTTATATCAATTGAAGGACCATCATCAATATGTTATGGTACATACATCCAAGAGTATTTACTTATGTGATTTTTTTTTGATAAGTTACTTATGTGATTTTTCTTTCTACAAGTAGCATATGATTCCATCGTTTGTGATTTACTCGTCCATTCAGACCTCACTATAAAAAGACGTAATCATAACTAAAACATGCGAGTGAGTTAGCGACTGTTGAGCTAGCTGATATGAGTATGTATAACGGTATTCGTTATATCTATGCATGCCTGCCATGCAATTAATCCTTGAGATCCGAGCTAGCGGTCGCCCATTAAGCCAAACGTTGGTGATGGTGCATAAGAACATTGCTAAAACCCTAAAAACATACTCTCTACAAAGTCACTGGAGACACCAGCAAACGAATTGTATATATCGTCGATAAAAAAAAGACTAGCCGTTCCTCTAGAACCCTCAAACCTCAAATCGACCTCTGTTTGTCTTCCCGTCCCCGTCCACGTCTACCCAAATTCCACCAAGGTATACGCCGCGGGCAGCGGTGACTACAGTCAGTGTGACAACCAGCAGAGCTGAAAACTGGAGGGAAAATGTCAGTCCACACCCCAAACATTCAAAAACCAATCGTGACACTGACCTCTCGTACCCCACAGCCCCTCCCTGGGGGCACGAAACCAGATCGAACCCCACTCAAACCCAGCCAGGCACGCAGCCCCTGGCTCGCGTCTCCACGGCTGCGGCGCAGGCCCCGCGCGTCAGTTTCCGCTCGCTGCCCACCCACCCCGACGGGCAGGCACACCATCAACGCAGCCAGCCGCAGGCCGCAGCGCCGGATGATCCCAAAAAACAAAAACAAATAAACCCCCCTCCCCCAGGAAAACGCGAGAGAGCACAGCACAAGGCCGCCGGTCCCGTCTGGACGTCTCTCCCAGTTCCCACTACTCGCCGCTGGATCCTCCACCCGCCGCGGCGCCTGGCCGGAGATCCAGCCGCCGGGAGCGCGGAGGCCGGCCGGGTGCTCCCGGTCCCGCTGGTGAGTGATTCGTCCTGGCTCGGCTCTTGCTGGGGGTCAGGGGGTGGATGGATGGATTCCTTGTTTGAGTAGTAGATTTTTTTTTCTCTCCTCTATATCTGTTTGTTCGGGAAAGGAATCCAAATCTCCCTCTGTTCCTGCTCGGTTTGGTGCTGGATTTTGCGCCGAGTGGTGCCGTACTGACCTATTTCCTTCGTTCGGGTGGTTTGATTAGGTGGTTGCTCTTCTTCGCCGCTGGGGCGGATATCGGCAGACGAGAGCAGTTGACGCAACAGGGCTTCGTGCTGCCGAATTCCCCAGATATTTTGGGGGTTCAACCGAACCCCCATGCCCGACGCTACTGTGAGTTGTTTCCTCTCCCGAATTTCCACAGGAATTACGCTTCTCTATTGGGGCTATGTTTTTTTTGCTTGCTTGCTTGCTTCCTTTTTCGATAGGGTTGCTGCTGGCGGAGTCTTTGCTTCAGGCTACCTTTTGGTTCCTTTTTTTCTGGGAAACGAATTAAAGAAGTCACTTTTGGTCCATTTTTTTGCCCGTTATGTTTTGCATTATCCGGAATTTCTTAATCATGTCGGAGTAGGTTTAAACTAGGGTTTAGGGCAGACCGTGATGTTTAGTTGGTTTACCATCTCGTGAACTCTAGACGAGAGAAACAGCCGAGTTTGATCATCTGATGAGATTTTTGATCTTCTGCAGGGGCTTGAAATGGGCCTTTTTGGCTCTAAGGGAGCTTCAATGCCTGTAATGGAAGGAAGTGTGGCAAAGGATTTGAAGAAGGCTCCGGCCTCCTTGGAGGAAAATAAGTCTTCTGGCGACGAGGGTCGTGGCGGAGGGCTGACTGGGAAGAAAAGGAAGGACCGGAGAGGTTCTGCGGACGAGGATAGGAGTGGTGTGACAAAAAGGGTGTTGAGGTCCGATGCCATGAAGCTGCGTGCTGAAGCTGAGGCAGCCTGTGGAGCGGGTTTGGAGGTTAGCAAAACTGACAGTTTGGAGAGGAAACACTGTGAGGCTATTGTGGAGGCTGAGGCTTCCAAAGGCAGGGTGCTGATGGAAGTTACTTGCAATGGTGAGGAAGCCAACGGATTGGTTAACATGGACGTGAGCGATGTCTCGGAAGAGTCAGCTAGGTATTCTGAGAATAATTTGGGAATGCCTGGTGTTCCCACAGATTTTTCTCAAGGAGATGGCTTAGGCACTCAAGATAGCAATGCAGAATCAGATGATAAGACAATGAAGTCAGATGAGAAGGTGTCTGCTGTAACTCATGCAGAGCAGAATGACTCCATAACTGGAATAAACAGTTTGAGTGTTGATGAGGCCCAAGATAACAAAGTGAGACATGAGCCCTGTCAGGGTGAGGTCATAGACTCAGCAATTGCTAATGATGCCAACACAACTACAGATTTAACCAAGATCAGCCCTACCAGTGGATCAGAATCTGTTAAGCAGGAGGATAGTAAGCAGGAGAATAATGTGGTTCATACTGAGGAAGTGGTACTGCACAGTAGTGATCTGAAAGTTGAGAATCATTCTCGCATTGATGAAGTTTGTACAGAAACAGAGATTTCTTTGACTGAGAATGGAAGATGCACAGTAGATAACCACACTGATCTAACTGGGTGCACTAAGCAGGAGAGGGGAAGCCCCGTGAATGAAGCTAATGATGTTTCATCACATGACATTGTCTTTACAAGGAGAGGTAGAAAATCATGTGAGGCAAAGCAGAGGACATGTGAAGAGGAGTCACGGTTTGAGAAGCGAGTTACAAGGTCAGCTACAGTTAGGCAGAGAGAAATTTCTGGAAGTTCACGTAAAACTACCACTAATGAGGCTGCACTGGGAAGCAGAGGGAGGAAGGGAGATATTGTTGCTCATTATACAAGGAAAGCGGGTAGTGCAGTGTCTCCAAAAGGTCACCATGCTGAGCTGGAAGAACCTAATACCAGTATGGAGAAGCAAACAGTGAAAGAAAAGGTGGTTGATCGAAGAGACTCAGGTGTCACTGAGAATGATAACCATGTGAATGCCACAGAGAATAAGGAATCACAAAATGAAACAGAGATTAAATTGAAGAAACAACCACCTGTGGGGAGTGTCATCATTGTTACGGAAACAGCCGGAACAGCTGTTTCTGCGGTGGATCAGAATATCTCTGGTTCAGCCATCACTGAGAGAAATGATATAGAGCATACTGATTCTGATGGAGTTAAATCTGAAAATAAGACTCCTGTGCAGAAGCCACTACTGTCTGTTGGTGCGAAGATTGTTGCCAGCAAGAAGAGAATATTGGAAGCAGGGCTTGATAAAATCACTGGAAGGTCACCAATTGCTTTGCCATCCATGAAAAAGACAAGAAATACATCTCCTGATCCTGTGATAGACCAACCGGATAAGTCTTCTGGAGAGAAGCTTATTGAGAATAACTGTGATATGGGCAATAAACGTGTTCTGAGGGAACGGCAGCATCGTAATCAAACAAATTTGTCAAGCAGATCTTCTAACCACTCTAATCAAAATGCTATCAAGCAGACAAAGGATCAATCTGATGGTGATGAGATCAGCAGCGATACTTCCTACAGGAGAACTCGTAGCGGACGTCGTAGTGGTGCTGCCTGTCTTGTCGTGCCGAAACAAGAGGACTCCAGTGATTCTGAAGAAGTTATTGTTGTGAAGAAGAATCGGAAGAAACGGAAGAAATCTGTGCATAAACAAAGGGCTGGATCTAAGTTGAAGCATACTTCTGGTCCTTCCAAAGCAAGTCGTTTGGGTAGACCTCCTCTGATCAAATCTGAATCTAGCTCCTTATCTCCGCAGCCAGGAAAAGGGAAAATGAAGGTGCCTGAAGGTACAGGAACTCTTCGTGAAGAAAAGCAAAAAATAAGTGATCAGATAAAGGCCATGCTTCTAGATGCTGGTTGGACGATTGATTTAAGACCCAGGAATGGTAGAGACTACATGGATAAAGTGTATATACCTCCTAGTGGCAAAGGTTCTTACTGGTCAGTCACAAAAGCATATTATGCGTTTCGTGCAAGTATGGAATCTGAGCAGAAGGAAAGTTCTAAAGACCAGACTTTGTCAAAAAAATCTGTTGGTAGCCCCAGCAAAAGGCAGGTCTCTGGTTCTTCAGGTTGTACTTTAACAGAGGATATCCTTAGCAAATTAAAAAGAGTTGTTGTAAACAAACGAACACCCAAAGTAGAGATCCAAAGGTTGAGACAGAAAAGGTTCAAAAAGGAAAAGAAGAAGAAGACTGCAAATTCAAGAAGACTGCATTTAGGCAATGAAAGAAAAAAACGAGGTGGTTGTGCTCTACTCGTTCGTGGAGCGAACAAGGAGTCTGGCAGCGGCACTGATGGTTTCGTTCCATATGAATGGAAACGTACAATCTTCTCCTGGCTGATTGATCTGGATGTTCTATCAGTCAACACTAAGCTGAAATGTATGGATGAAAGCCACTCAAAGGTTTTACTAGAGGGTATTGTCACTAGGGATGGGATTAACTGCAGCTGCTGTAGCGAGGTCCTTTCAGTGCTTGAATTTGTGGTTCATGCTGGTTCTGAAGTAAATAAGCCATACAGAAACATACTTGTGGATGGGCTAGACATTGACCTTTTGCATTGTCTCATTAATGCATGGAATATGCAGTCTGATGCTGAAAGGCAAGATTTCTTTCCTGTTAGCATTGAGGGCGATGACCCCAATGATGACACCTGTGGTATTTGCGGCGATGGAGGCAATTTGATCTGCTGTGATGGATGCCCCTCGACATTTCACATGAGTTGTCTAGGACTGGAGGTACGCATTTATGCCTCTCACTCAAGTACTGTGATTGGCTGTTGTCTTAATTATTTTTCTTAACCGTAAACTTTTCTTTTCATTGAATCAGCAAATGGTAGTATTTCAATTTATGTACCTTTTTTTCTTCTAAATTTAGCTGTTACTGCATTAGGACATGATCAAAAACTTGAAATGCTCAATAATAGTGCTCCCAGTTTCCTGTACCGATAAGACTCAATAATTTTTTTTGGCACAACATTCTTTAATCTATTGAATTTCCAATTTTGCAGGAACTTCCCTCTGATTATTGGTGTTGTGCAAGCTGCCAATGTAAATTTTGCCATGAACATTCTAGTGATGGTGCTGAAGAAACTGCTGATGTTGATTCTTCATTGCATACTTGTTCCCAGTGCGAAGAGCAGTGTACGTGATCCCTGTTTATACTTTCTCTGTAGTTCTTTCAAATTTTGAAGTCTTTGATACTTTTTATTCCACATTTTCATTATTATCTTACTATATTATTTTGATGCTCAATCATGTCTTTAAGTATTCCATACACTAATGTCTGCAGATCATGAAGCCTGCTCTCCTGAGAATGATTCCATAACTGACCTTTCCAGTCAGACAGGCAATGTATTCTGCCAACAAAGCTGCAGACTGGTAATGCTTGTCAGACTATTGTTCTTTTTCCCTTGACCTTGTTTCTGGATATACTACCTTGTGGTTTTCATGAACATAATTCAAATGGTGATGCTTGCTCTTTTACTTCGATTTTTGAGGCAGACATTGTATCGGTTTGGGACTAAAAGGCTTTGCTGTTGTTATATGTTTGAGACCTCAGTTGTTAAATATCTGCACCATCTTTCATCTGTCTACTCTGTCAGCTTCCTTTTTTGATTATGCATATATGCTATTTCCTTCTATGTCCAAGTATCTGTACTTGATATAATACTGATATCAAGTGCAATGTATAGATATTCAGGCCACTGGTTTTTGTTTACATGAATTCCATTACTATAAGTGACTACATATAGTAAGGTACTGTATGGGTGTGGTATTTGAACTCTTATTTAGTGACATGAGAATCTTGTCATTTCAGTCCAACTATTAAAAGCTCTACTCTTCTTAATTTAGTGCCTATATTTTTCTTTTTGAATCTAGAAAATTGGTATTTAGTCTTAAGAAATGTTAAATGCGAAAGCACCATGGAAGTTGTGTCTTTTTGAAAATATTCTATTAACCACTAGTTTCTTTACCATCAAACACACTTCCTGTCTAGATGCTCTCTATCCATTTGTTGTTTTATTTATCTTCTCATTTATTAATGTATGTATACCCTCCTGAGCCCCAACTGACCCAATAAGTTCCAATGATATAATTTCTGAATCTAAAATCACTATTTCTATGACGCAGCTGTTTGAGGAATTGCAGAATCTTCTTGCAATCAAGAAGGATCTCGAACCAGAATATTCATGCAGAGTTGTTCAACGCATCCATGAAGATGTACCAGAAGAAGTCCTTCCTTTGGACACAAGAGTTGAGTGTAACTCCAAGATTGCTGTTGCACTTTCATTAATGGATGAATGCTTCCTTCCGATTGTTGATCAGAGAACTGGCATCAACTTGATACGCAATGTTGTGTATAGCTGTGGGTATGCATCTATCTTTCTACAAGGTCACTGTAATCCACGAAGTTTCAATTATCCTTTGTACAATGTGCAACCTGTTGATACTATGACCTTTTAATTCATTCCATACGTCTCCCACTTGCCTTACATGTGTTGGCAGGGCTATCAGGATTAGACAATATAACTGAAATTATTGCTCATTGTTAACTTGTCATCCATGTAAGCCATAATGGAGAAGTGCATAGCTCTTCATAGATTGACCTGTGTGTATTAAATGGGTTTCCTCACCATAAATTTAACTTCCTTTTAGTATTCTGGAGATAGTAAAGATTTAGCCCTGTTAATTTTGGATGTTGAGTCATTTTTGGTTAGTCTAATAATACAACAATCTTCATCGTTTTATCTATTTCCTTCTGTAACACAACTTAGATCATATCCTTATTATGGTATAGGGGGACATTGACATATTGTAGTATGTATGAGTCAATTTAAATTAATTTGCTCCATTACGTACTGAAATCCAACTATAGGCTGAAGTAAGTATATCATGACAATGTCAATGCGCATAACACCATCTGTGCTTTTAACCACTGTTGGCCTGCAGCTTTCTGGTAGCCCATTCACAACCTGCCACTCTGTTCTGGCTTTTGCGGTCCTTTCAGGCTTAGGTGTTCCTGGGTGTCAGCTTGATGCAATCCTAACTTTGAAAAGTTCGTAATGTGGCAGTTTAGCTAGGGATAGGTATGAATTGGTAGTACCATTAAGTGGAAATGGTATGTGGCCTTATGTGGGATCTAACTTAGAAAATTATTATTCATGGAACCATGATATGTGGTATGCACCAAATATACACCATATATAAATTAATAAAAGGAACAAAGGCTCTAAGCACCAAAATTTCACCTGGACATATGTCAAATAACAAAAGGAAGCAATGAACCATGCGATTAGTGGCACCATAAAAATTTAATTCCCACATTTCCAATTTATTAATGTAATCTATCAAAAAGAGATGAGAGATTGATGGGTCGCTGGTTGATTTAATGGCCTCATTATTTCTTGGAATATTTTTTATTTGTTGATGTGTAAATTGGCTTATTCTTTTAACAGTTACAGTTTTCTGTACTTGATGTCATACTGTCGGGGCAACTTTGTTGGAGATGACTAATTGCTCTTTTTGTCTTTCCTTGGATGCAGATCAAATTTTGCCCGATTGGATTTCCGTGGATTCTATATATTTATTTTAGAACGCGGGGATGAAATAATAGCTGCAGCCTCTGTCCGGTGCGTTGTTTCCTCTTGTTTTCTTTTTCTTGCTTTGTTTTGTGACTGTCTAGGCATCTATATGGCACTGAATACTGTATCCAGTTACCCAAGCTATATAGATCTGTATACCATTATACCAGTTTGGTGAAACTTATAAAAAAGAATCATACTATAGGCTCTGAAAACCCCTTGAGCAAACCAAAGTTTGTCCTAATGTGCCAGCAAAAGATATTATATACAAGCAACCATGACAGGGGCAGGTGTTCTTTGGATCGATTCGTTTCTAATTTTCAAATACAATGACTTGATTTCACATATTTCTAGCACTGTTGATCTTGTTTAGTGCCTAACTTTAGTATAGAGCTGTACCTGTTACTCAGTTGATTTACTTTATATGATTGTTGTAAACATTGTATATTCCAGTTTGAAGGAAAAGAACATCCTTACTGGAATGCCTACTAAGTCTAGTATTTTGCTGTACTGGTTATGGCTTGTTGGTGCTGAATAGTAATCTATGATATCTCTAGTGTTGTGGAGGGAAATCTCCCTTTATCTTTCTTAAGTTACTTAGAAGTTTTGAATGCTTCCTCTAAGGAATGTTCATTTCATGTTTTCACGAATATAGTTTGCATAATTAATCATGCCTGTGCGTGAACTTTCTGCAGCTTGCTAATACACATCTGTCAAGGCATGTTATATACCTTGTATCTTTTTTTTTTCATACATGAACTTTCTATAGCTGTTTTCTGTCTGTCTGATTACATCATTTGGATCAACGGTGAACATAAATTGACAGCCTCTCTACTTTGGGTAGGTTCCTATTCTTGCTGGGCCCTTATATGATTTTGTTGTTTGCATATCTTATCCTGAAACAGAATACATGGAACCAAGTTAGCTGAGATGCCATTCATTGGTACCCGGAATATGTATAGGCGACAAGGGATGTGCCGCCGACTTGTAGATGGGATTGAAATGGTAAGCATGCGATTGCTAGTGTAGGACAACAATTATTTGCAGAAAATGCATTTAATCCTTCAGTGATATTTCCCTAGTTTTATTAGTAGCACTTCTATTGAATAGTAGCCCCATGGGCGTTATATATAGATATAGGATTGATTAACCCCTTGCATGTTACAAAGGTATTCCTTACCTTATGTGTGCCTTTTTTATTTGATTACCTTATGTGTGCCTTTTCTGATTTGTACAATTCTTTCACTGTTGAACTAGTCTACGCTTTACATGGTTGAACCCATTACTTGTATTTTCAGAAGTGTCTACAGCTACCAGTTTAGCATAGTTGTACACCTTACATTGATGATGACCGTAGTAGGTTAGATTAACTGATCTGATATCTTGCTTAGTTGCAGTTTTCTGATGGTGTTTAATTATTGCCACTTGTTTTCTATGTCAGATCCTCAGCTCTCTCAATGTTGAGAAGTTGGTCATTCCTGCTATCACAGAACTTGTGGACACCTGGACATCTAGATTTGGATTTACTCCACTTGAAGATTCTGAGAAGGAAGAACTGAAATCTATTAGCATGTTAGTTTTTCCTGGTACAGGTCTTCTCCAAAAGCCATTGCTGAAGGACTTACCTAATGATTCTCAAGGAGGTCAGAGCAGACACCATATTCCATGTTGATATCCCAATTATTTTCTTTTCCTTATATATAATGGTCATCAGGCATTTATACAGCTGGTATTGTTTCCTCTGTAGACAAAACTGAGAAATCACCTGATGTAGCCAATGAAGATTCTCTTTGCTCTGATGCAATTGCTGATCCCCTAGGTTTGGGGGTCAAAGAGCATGGGGACAACAGCAAAAATGCTGATGGTACTTGCAACGGTGATGTTTCACAACAATCTCCCCATTCTTGGTAAGTACAAGTAAAGCTTTACATGTTTGGTTGAGATATTGATATAATTGTGTAAATATTACAATGTTGAGACAAACCACCTAGTTTTATTTTGTAGTATAGTTACAATGTTCTGCTGTATAGGGTGATGGTGGTAGATATCTTTGTCGGGTGCCACAAGTAAATGTCCATATCATTCCGTTACCATTACATGTGTCTCATGACCTTTTTAATCTTTGCTGCAGATGGGAAGATTTGGTTGCAGCTTTCTGGGGCCCAAGCTTTACATGGACGAAGCCTCCATTTGTTTTTGTACCTCTTTGAGTTTTGACTCAGCAGTTAGCATGACATCCATCCGTTGGCAGAAAGGGGCTTGCGGTTTTTTGCAGATTATTAGTTGCTGGGGCACCCCTGTAGTTTTACTCAGAAATTGACGGTTCAATTGACTTGTCAGCTTGGGAAGAATCAGCCTGTGCAGTACTGAAAAGGGTTAACTCCAGCCAGCTAACTTTATGTGCAGCTGAAAAGTCAGCATGTAGCATGTGGGGAATAGTTCCCCTTCTGTTTTTTCGTTTTTAACTTAAACTCCGAGGGCGAATGCAGCCACCAGATGGTCGTACATGTTACACCAGTTGTTATTTTGTTAATAGTTTTATGTTTTCGCTAGCTCATTCCTGGAATCATCTCTCATTTCTGTAAGATAATTCTCATCTCTGTAAGATAAACTGATGTATGCGCAAGCTAGGAACAATCCACCTGATCCGTCATGCGGAAATGCAGAATTGGTTACCTAATCCCTGTTCCGTTCCTGAATTGCGAGTTTCAACCATGTTTTCTTTTTGCGTCGTGCTGGAATGTGTTGTTCTTCCTGTGAAGGAAAACTTTTGCAGATCAAAAAACTGTAACGAAATAAACATCGTTGAGATGTGCATGCAATACAATGCCCCTGGATCCTGGAGAGGCAGAATCTACAGGTAGGCGTCTGCGGTGCTCAGGTCATCGAGGATCTTGTTCTTGACGTCCTGTGGAAGCGGGGCGGATGGCCCTGCCTTGGAGTAGAACTCCGCCAGTGACCTGATCGCCTTCTCCAACGCGACGTACGACTCCTGCAGTGCATTGAAAAAAAAGGCGGTAAGAATTGGACCATGGAGGACGCTTTCGATCACAGATTCACAGCATGCCACCCATTACTCAGGTCAGCAGAGCTTCGTGTTCATGCGATCATGTACCTCGGCGGCGACGATCTGCTGGCCTC
>JAKNSH010390306.1:0-14928 GCA_027790015.1 Cymbopogon flexuosus
CGCTGGCCCCGGCGGCGGCAACCTGTTGGTGCACTCGGCGTCATCGTCCTCCTCTTGACGACTCTGACATCCAGCTTCATCCCGGCGGCGCAGTCCCCCGGCGTGCTACAGCCTACAGATGAAGTAGCGCCTCCTGGCCTCCTGCCGGCGCCAACGCCGCCGTTGAGCTGGACGGCGTTGCTGCCGTTCTGGAGCGCGGCGGAGACGGGCTCGACGCCGAGCAGAGGTGCGCGGTGCCCGGCCTGCGTCACCTCCACGACGTCGTGCGCCGACGCGTCGTACTTGAAGAGGAGCTGGTCGGACGTGTCACGTGTGGAAGGTGATCGTCGACGCCCAGGCGGTCAGGTTCGTCCGGAGGACCCATGAGCCGCCTGGCTTGCCGACGGTGTAGGTGGCGCCCAAACCGAAAATACCACTAGTAGGTGCGTGCGTCCAGCCTATCTGGACGGTGAGCCTTTTCTAGAGATTCCCGCCGACCCCACTTTTGCATGTCATTTTATCTTTGTTTATTTGAGGGACTGCATGAGCCGTGGCTCGTCTGGTTCGGCTCATGTCGCTCGGTTTTAGCCGGCTTCTCTCTCTGATATCTCGCTCTCCGTGTCCTTTTTTTCTGGCTGATCCTCGCTTTCTCTTTTTTGTTCCTCTTTCCTTCCGGCTCATCTCTCTCCTCCTGCCCTTCCCCTTTTCCCAGACTTCTCACCACGCCGCCGTTCATCGGCTCCCTCCGCCAGTCTTCATCGCGACATCGCCCATCTCCGCCAGTCTTCATCACCGTACGGTGTCGTCTCCATTGTTCTTGCCATACTCCACCAGTCTCGTGCTTTTCCTCCACAAGCTCTTCCATCTGGATCTATCACTTCTCCCCATCTTTACCTCTCTTCCGCCATCTCTCTGTTCCAGAAGCTCTTCCCATGGATGAAGACGACAGCGGTTTTCCACAAGCTCCCATCTCTCCTCATCTTCACCTCTCTTCAGCCATCTGCTTTTTTAGTAAAATATTATTTATTGGATTCAGATCCTGCTCTGCTCGATCCCTCCCGCGAGACCGCCTCTGCCTCCGCCGTCGATTCCGCGGATCTGCACCTGCTCCGCTCCCTCCGGCGACCGCCTCCGCCTCCACTTCCACTGTCGCCGCTGCTTCCACGTGTCCTCCCGCAACCCTGGGAAAGCAAGGCTTGCGCGTCCTCCCGTACCCCCGACGGCGTGCACAGGCAGTGGTGCCACAGGGGAAGCCCCTACACCAACGCCGTCGCGGATGGCCAGATACACCACGACTGCCCTTCCTCCTCCACTTCGCCGGCGGTGCGGTCATGCCTGCTTTGTGTTGTTCCTCCTTCGTGTGGACAGTCAGCCCTTCGAGTCCTATCCTTTGTGCCCTTCTCTGCATTTCAGATGCTCCATACAATGCCCACCCCTTCCTGTGTTGTGCATTCCAGATGCTCAGCAACACTATTTTCATCTCGCGATTTTCCAAATGTTTCTGTTTCCCTTATTCAGCTACACAGATATATTTTCTATACCACAACCATGTTCTTGAACATACATTTTCCAAAATGTTCTGGTGCCTTCTCGAGATGAAAGTGTGTTTCTGTGCACTTAATGAACTTCTGTGGACTGTGTCATTTCAGGTTTACTCAGAACCCTCCCTCCCTCCCTCGATTGTTCATACATGAATCCATATAGTACAGTGTGCTTAGGAAGCAATCTGAATCTTCCTAAATCCTAATATTGTCTCTTGCTCTGATGCCTACATCCTATATGCTCACAGCAATTATTGTTCCTTTCTTTACTGTTGACCCATAGAACTGAGCACTCCTTTTCAATTGATCAAACTGCAGGTGTTCAGGTGCCTTACTAACCTGCAGATTTCATAGATGCTCTCTAGCGCTTCTTGCCCTAGGTACATACATGCTCTTCTACCTGCCTTATCTATCATCTATGCACTACAATACCAAAACCATGACTTTTGTGCTTCTGAATAAAGACGACAATTTTCAAATCCTCCCATTGTTATAGCAATAAAAAAGGTAATGTATTTCATTGCATTACCGATCCATTGTACTGAATAAAGTTCGTCAAAGTTCACATGCTTTCATTTTAAAGTTTGATTCACAGCACCTCATACATGATAACAATGATTGTATGTATTACTGGACTTGCAAGCATTGTACTTCATACATATAAAAACAATGATTGAATGTCTATTGGTTCTCTACCTTTTGGAGAACAAATTCTCTGATATCTTGCAATTCTCTGTTGTTATTTGCCTAATCAAATTTAGTTTTCGTTTGCTCATACAGTTCTTTGGTTTGCAAATGTATATCCAGCACCCTTATTTACTTTTCCATATGCCCTACAGTTCTAGGTTCTCGATGTTTTATCTACCATGACCACAATCAGTATGATGGTATGCTGACATTATCGTACGAACGCCTCCAAATAGCAGGTTGCCAATGCTGCCCTCACTACCTTTGTGCTCCCTACCAGGTCAGCAGCTAATCATTTTCTTTTGTTTATGCAAGTTAAACAATATAATCTTTCCGCTTTCAAAGAAACAGGTTCCATGTGTTCCTCATTTTCTTTCCCTTACTTTCTCTACCCTTTTAATTAGAAATTTATAAAATTTAGATGTCTTACAAATTCCAGTTGCACTCTGCATTCAGGTTCATATGTGTGCCAAGGGAAATCTGCACATATTTTACATGGTATTACTTTTTCTGAATTCATGCTGTTCTTAGTTTTTCGTGTTATTTAATGAAATTAATGAATGCTAATTCTTTCTACCAACATTAAATGAAACTACAGACTGCTCAAGCAACCACAACAACCACAGAGGCTTTAGCTTACTGATACAAAAGTGGTACTCTTTCTAGCTTGCTGATTTACTATTCCATGGATTTCTTTTTAGTTTTCTAACAGAAACTCAGTTTTGCTTTGATGCAGCATTTTAACAATGCCTGACATTGCATGATTCTAAATGGGCATACCATGGTGAATTGTAGTTCAAAAAGATGGACCTGAGACCTATCATCCATATCTATAAAAGGTTAGTATTCTCCCAATCTTATGTACCCAGCCTAGGAAAAATAGGAAGTTCCCCTCTAACTAAGGCAGTTTATTTTTCTAGCCAATACGTCGAACAGATTGCCAACTGCTCCTGTCCACACTTTCGCTACTTCTACGGTTGCTGCTAAATTTCAGACTACAAACCTAGCTACAGCTTCCTTCTGTACATGTTTTGAAAAGAAAGGAGTTTGCAAAAAGAGGTTCAGAACCTATATAGTGTACATTTTCATCCAAAATATATATGTGTGCTATTTGCTAAATCAATATTATTTATATGGTTTACAAAATCTCCTATCCACTTGCTGCTTAGCTCTATGCTTTATGCAGATTGCAGACATGCACATACGTTCCATGTGGCCCGGTTGTTCCTCAGTGCTTATTCCTCATTGTGTGGTTTGCATTATTTACAACTTTACAGCAACTTCCTAAGCTACCGTTGCCTTCTCATACTGCATTTTTTTGCTTGCCTGCCCGCGCAACTGTGCGGGGTTCCTGCTAAGTTAGGAGTATTGCTTCGGAGCCCTATTTTGTTTATTACATGATATTGAAATAGCTCAAAAGATGCTACTCAGTGCTAGTAGTTAGAAATCTATTGTTGAATGGCTGCTCGTGCACAATTTATTACTTTGTGAAGTTTAATTGTGCACATTTTTCTGACTTCTGCATAGCCAATATATTCTGCATGTTTTTATTTTTTCCAGAAAGTTCTGTACAGCAATTTCATCACATAGGTGGGCGTTTTGCATTTGCCAAGAAAACAGGGTTTATGTTGGATGGACTACCATGAACCAAACACTTGTCAAAAAGACTTACATGCAAATCATTTTGGAGAGGAGTTCCTGTCAGCATTAGCCTTTGGCGAGCATGTTGGGCAATGGCCATCAGTTTTTTCCATCGGAAGCTACCCTTATCTTTCAGAACATGTGCTTCATCCATCAAAACACAGCTCCACTGCCATCTTTTGAGGGCCCTACGATCATCCTTTTGCTGAGCACTACATAAATGTTTATACGTCTCGTGCATTTGGTTACTTTTTCACTTTTTCTAGATCTGGTCAACGTGTTTGATTGATGCACTTGGCCCGTCATTACTCGTTAGTTCATCCCCATGCATCCTATTTAGATAATATAAGCGCCGAGTCATGTGTCCCCTGTAGCATTTTGGTTTTCTTTTGATGATAAGGTTATTACGATATGCTTGTTTTATGTATGTTCTTGGATGTTTCCAATCTATTACCGGTGGTTCTTTGTTCATTATAAAATGTGGCAGTGTGGTTGGTTGCTGCTTTTTAGTTATTATATTCTAAGCTGCAAGCGGATTTTTTGTTATTATTCTTTAGAACTTTAATCTATATGTGCCATGGACCAGATTTTTTTTTTGTACAATCCTATTCACGAGATTATTTGAGAAGAAAAAAAGATCTGACGACTCAACAGCTCAAGCCATTGTGTGTCCTGGGAACAACAGCTATTGTTTAGTTTGTATATATATGTCGTTTCAGTTGGTTGCCTGTATGGTATATAGTATACTTTTGGTGTCTAGGTTCTCTAAAATTAGTACTTCCCAAATGATTAGATATTATGGAATTACCATTTGTCACTTCTTTAATCTATTCTTTGTTTAGTCCTTCTAAAGAACTTTTAGAAATGATGCTTTATCTGCCTTTCATTATAAACATACGTTCATGTATTCTTGAGACAAACTGCAGACATAGAAATATTTATGTCTACTAAATCCTATGCTGGTTGTTTTGTTTTATGCTGATTGCTTTAATTATACTTCTACTGAATCCTGCAGGTTGCAAGGATTATTAAACCATTCGTGATTCTATAAGAGGAGGTTCTTCTTTATACATTTTTTATAATACTGGTTTTTAAGATGCGTAGCATCAGAAACAAATATATGCATTTGTACTACTTGGTTTGGAGGCTCCACATGCTAGGACAATTTAATTTCAAAAATGATTTCAGTCACTCATACACACCTTGTATCAATTTCTTTGCAAAGTTATCTAGAAAATTTTTTTCTACTTTCCTTATTCTGTATGTTTCGATTCACTTTGCATCCTCTAGGGTTTTGTTCGGTTCCTCTGTATGTACCTGTTAAGGATTGTTTTGGCTCTCTGATGTTTTCGTCTAATCTAACCATTTAGATGTTAATGGCTAATTTAGTTCACCACCCAATGGACAATGGTGCCCATTTAGTTGTTAATGGATAATTTATTGTTTCTTCTCTTGCTAAATAATGACATGCATGTAGTATACATGCTCAGTATAGTAGGCCCACTGATATTATCAAATGACATTCTTTGTGCATCAACTAATTCTTTCAGTTACTGTACTTCTCTTCTTTTTTTTTGGCTAGTACATATTGCAGACATTTTTTTTTTGTGTGGGGTTGTTTACTAGCCAGACCTCACTGCCTGCTGCTCCATAAGAAACAAGTTCTGCTGGTGTTTGAAGAGCAGAATTTGAAGTTTCAGATTGATCTCCAGTTCGTGTTTCTTCTCTGTTAGGTTTCTTTCCTTTTTTGGTAAAATAATATTTGTGACTTTGCTTTAAACAGTTTGGTTTCCCTTTCTTAATTCCACTGCCCCAGTCATCACTACTTTTTCAAATTAGTTACTACCTTATACAAATATTCATTTTCTTATGGTAGCTATTTCAACTCAGATTTCATATATGTTTTTTTCTTAGTTCAACGCCTTTTGTAATTAATCTAGGAGTAAAGCCATAAAAACTATCCTAGATGGTTAGATACATCACTATATATATTCTCAATGAGTGAACTAGCATGCCTGCCTCTATTTATGAAACTGGTTAAAATCATAGATTTTTAATTCTGAAAAATTGAGTATGTTTTCATGAATCTTATACAGACCACTTATGATGCTACTGTGCATCTGAAAAAATGTTTATGTTTGATAAATTAAATTGAGAACAAGGCCAGTAGGTTGCTCGTGGTTAGTTTTCTCTGAATATGCAAATTTTCTTAAAATCAAGGTTTGTGTCATGTAAATAGTTCTTAATTTGAATATTAAAAAAAGGTTTGGGTCATGCGACATATGGTTGGCTATGTATCTAGGCTATCTCTCAAATTAAACCATTGCAAGGCTAACAAGACGCATTAGCCAATGAATGTTAATTAGCCTGGGCCATTTGATCGTTCCAATCGTGTTTTATAGCCATAATGAGGTCCACTTGCTTGATCTTGAGATTG
Source organism: Cymbopogon flexuosus (assembly GCA_027790015.1). Classification (NCBI taxonomy): domain Eukaryota; kingdom Viridiplantae; phylum Streptophyta; class Magnoliopsida; order Poales; family Poaceae; genus Cymbopogon; species Cymbopogon flexuosus. Next base: position 6,286 of record JAKNSH010390306.1, read on the forward strand.
CAAAGAGAATTGATTATGTAAATTTTGAGCTCGACTATCAAGGTTACCAAAACCTTGCAATTTCACCTTCTGTGTAGCTATTGTTGTTGACTGTTTGTAGAGTATGAACTGCACCTGTACCTGTTATGATGTCAAGGGCAGATATAGTCCAACTAGACTAGTGTCTCCTTCGTACCTCTTTTGTGATCCATGTAGTTAAACCGAAGTCGTTTGATGGCATTAAGACTTGAGACATTGTTCACCATCCAAAAGAAGGCAATTTTTTTGGACAGTTCAGGTATTTACTTCTATGTTTGTGTTGCTTGTGATTACTGTTAGTGCTATTCAGCTCACTCATGGTACTGATGCTTGGTAGTGGTAGCTAGTGTTACTGTTGTTCCTTCTCATCTTGCATATGCTTTCTGTTAAAAGAACATGCTGATCTTACTAGCAAACTGAACATGAAAACATTCTCAGTCTGAGTTGTAACTAATTCGTGTGATTCTTGCAGCTTGGAGCTCCGGGGATTTGTTGGACAGTGTAGTCAGCACTTTAGGGTATTAATCAGCTGAATATTTTGCCTTGACCACAGGAGGCTTGTAAAGTTTAGTGTGTAGAGCTAGAAATTTAAGCTTTAGTTGTACATGGATGTAAATATAGGAAAGCATACTTGGTTGCATTATCTATCTAAAACCAGCTGCTGGGTTGCTCTAGTCGATTGCCTTGACCACAGGATCTTGACATTCGCCAAGATAACAGCTGTCCAAGAATTGGAGTGGCATCAGTTTGGACCATGATGGTTGATGGATCACATACTTGACTGAATGCGAGCGAGGGATAGCAACCTAATGACGCCGGCAACCCTTGATGGATCTTCACATTCATCAAAAGTTTTTGTGTTTGGGACTGAGCTGAGTGTCACTTAATTTTAGCTCTTGTAAATTTGTATATAAGTTGGAAAGTCATGCATAAGGCCGGCGTTTATTGGACATTAAGGTTTGTCAGTTCAGTTGGTTTGCTACTTCCCATAGTGAACTTATCCTTGAGCAATGGAAATTTGAGATATGACATGTTTGGTACAGCGAACTGGACTGCGTTCAATTTAAGTATTTCAAAGCATTGTAAAAGGCCTCATAAAATATATGATATGGTTAATGTATATTTATATTTAATTAATATTATAATTCTTAGTATTTTTAAGTAAATTTGATCAAACTTGAGTTTGTTTGACTCGTAGAACTATGATATATGCATTTATTTTGGTATTGTTGGTGTACTATCTACATCCCAAAAAAAGTGTTATTCTGAATTCACAATGAGTAATTGTTTTTGAAGTTTAATCAAATAAATAAGAAGATAGTAACAATTATAATACATAAGAAAAATGGGAACGTATGTTATACAATTTGTTAGTTTGCATAGCATACATTCCTAAGAAAAATAGAGATACAAATGTTGGTAAAAAAATTTATATACCCATTGGAACTTAAAGAAATTTGACCAGCATGAAAACCGTTACGATACTTCATCACATTAATACCATCCATGAACTCTCGTCTCTTAAAACGTACACATCATGCACTTCGAGAAGACATCAGATCTCAAGTTTAACTTATAGACAATAATTTTACCATTTGTATCTAATCCTATAAAAATATAAAATATGATTTATCTAATACTCCCTCCATACAAGGTAGTCGTTTTGGAAAGCGATTCGGTCTCCAAAGTAGAACTTTAACCTGTTATTTTTATATAAATATTTATCAAAAACTGATATATATATATATATAATGAAATTATTTTTCAAGACAAATCTATTTACATAATTTTCACATCTCCAAACTTTTTGACCGAAGTCAGCATAGGAAACCCTAACATATTTTTTATTTTTTTTGATAATACAGACATTTTAAATCCACTCCCACAGAGAGTTGAACCTAGGTCTACTGGGTACTACTTTCACATATCCAAACTCAAAATAACTTAAAAGTTATTTATGATTTATATTCTCAATGTTTAACCCAAACCTTGTCCAAAACGACAATCTTTTAGTGTATGGAGGGAGTATTAATTATTTGATATTGTACATCTTAATATTTTAAATTACATTTGACTCTTGAAAGTATGATATATGCATTTTTTGCTACCGTGGGTGTACTTCCTCTATGCCAAATAAATGGGTGTACTTTGTCGATCCCAAATAAGTGTCGTTCTTGCTTCTAGATGAGCTTTTAACCTTAATGAAATGTATATAAGAAAATGTTAATAATCAACATATTTTATCTATTGAATCTATTTTTATAATAAGCTTAGTTGGAGACACAAATGTTGCTATTTTTAAAAACCTAGTCAAACTTAAAAAAAAAAAGTAAGTACACTGTGCTCTCTCTTCCAAAAGAAGTACACATCACGCACTTCGAGGAGTCAATCATATCTCACGTTTAACTAGATTTATAGAAAATAATGTTAAGATTTTTATGTCTAAGATAGGATCAGCATACAAATATATCTAACTAGATTTATAGAAAATAATGTTAAAATTTTTACCTCTAAGATAGGACCAGTATACAAATATATGATATAATTAATCTAATGACAATTATTTTGATATTAAGTCACTTTGATTTTTTGGTATGTCAAATTTGATATGTATCTAGACACTTGATATGTTATTTGGTAAGTTAAATAAAATTACCCTGCTCTAGCGTTTGCAGTTATTTATTAATGGATATTTTCTAGATAGAACTTGAATATGACCTTTGAACAAAATACATATACAAATGCACTATCGATGAGAATGTTTTAAAACTATTAAACATATGATTTATAAGTTTCACATAGAAAAAACTTTTATAAGTTTCCTTAAAAAGTGGTATTGATATTTTTGCATATTCATGACAAATTGCAAGCGGCATCCAAGGGTTTGATATGTAGACATCCAAGTGTTCTTAAGTGTCTTAAGTAGTACACTTATTCCCTAGAAAAGTACTTAAGAACACTCGGATGTAACAAAATAATTTGCTCAAATTTTTTGTAAATGGTCCTTCTAATTTGCCTTTTTAACATCCATGCAAATGCCAATTTAACCATGTAAAATTTAGGTGTTTCGTGTTAAGAAAGCATTGCAAGGCAGTCAATTCACTGCACATCCTGTATTAAATAATTGACACACGCTCGTACACTTAGGATTCACAGCATACAGTTAGGCACAAGCATACATGAAACCGCACACAACAAATTTGATCTTTTATTTGAAAGCGTATATGTACAACAAATTTTTGGTTGACTGTAGTTTCTATGCAAAGCCCCTGACCTCCCTTTAGCCGCATTAGGTACAGGTACCGGTGACATGTTGTATCCCCTCATGAGTAGCATGCCATCTTTTCTGCTTGACCAATTGTACTCTATACATTTTTAACCAGCCAAATCTAGTACCCATGGAGTACATAACATTGCACTGCTACGCGCTATATTTACAAGCAACAAAACTCTGTATTGTACAATATATTTAGTCATAATCAGTCCAAATGCTTGAAGATCTCATAGAGGAGCCACTCACTTGGGAAATAAAATAAAGGAGTATTTACGATTTCTGGATGACGATAGGCAACAAAAGAATTTGGTCCAACATGCCAGCTCTTGTTATTGTAGGCAGCCTGAAATAATAAGCGAACACAAATCATGTTACGTTGAATGATACATAGATTATTGAAGCGCTAATAATAAAATAGTTACAGTTACAGCGCTCAGCATAATTTCTTTTGCTCTCAGGTTGGATATTTTATAAAAATAAAAAAAGGTACTGCTGAAATCCATACAAGTAGATACTCCAATTTCACTGTGGAGATGTATATCCCAATGAGCAAAGTTCATTTGATGCTAGATGTTATCCTGAATCATGCTAAAGGTACCCGAGTTATTGTGTCCAACTCAGCTACCAAAGCAGAGAAAAATGAGTCATATCAATGAAAACAATTGTTTCGCTTGAGCAATTTAAATACAACCGAGTTTGGATCTTCTGAAAGCGCTGAATTTAAACTCAAACCACATATAATATTCGCCTTATATACTATTTTAGATACTCTCTTCCATTGCAACATCCTGACACTGATCAAACTACAAGGCAGGCAAAAAAAAATGTGCAAGTCTACTATACCTCCATCTTTGCTCTGCTATATTTGTGTCAATTGCTAAAGCTCTAAACATAACTTAGTTAACTTATCGACTTCTCGGATTTTGAATTTTAGGTGCACTACTCCCCTCGCGCCCCCCCCCCCCCCACCCCCCAAATCATTTGGCTAATCTGTGTAGTTTTTTACTTTGTTTCAAAAGCTTCAGATCTTAATACAATGCTAGAGTGTGAATCTTAGACAACACTGCCACTCCTACAGTTTTGATTGCGGTGAATGTGTGGATTATCATCTCGAAAACAATTTCTATCTTCCTTTGAAACTATAACTCAAAATTAATTATTCTATGCCTTGTATCAACTTCAAACTTCAGATAAAAAGGACTGTGAAAAGGTATTCTTTGATATTTGTGAGTGATTATACCAAATAACTTATCTGCTATGAAATAGTTTGATCGTGACTTGGATCCAATATTGCTTTTTCTTCCTTGCTACACACATCTCAATTACTAACATTTCTATTTCAGTCAGACTTGCAGGACAGAGCACTCAGACCGATTGTTAAAATTCATATTAGTGCAGTCCGCAAAAAACATTGCCGAACTATCAGCTGCAGAACCGACCGATTGTCTGATTGTTAAATTTCATAATAGTGCAGTCCACAAACAACATGGCGCAGTACACATCATTGCCGACCTTATGTCCTATGCAACTCTGCATCGCCTAATCTGACATAGGAAGCCCGCGCCAACGACAACAAGCAACCTAGAATGAGAGGAGCAGGGTATGAAGGAGAGCCGTATCTACCTCGAGGGCCTGGCGGTGGCGGCGGCGCGTGCGCAGCTCCTTGACCATGCGTCGGAGATCAACGTCCTGGAGGCGATATCCGGGCTGCGCCGCCCACATTTCAATCTCCGGCGGGAAGAGAGGGGCGACTGCTCCGGGGAGAGAAGAAGAAGGCAGCGGCGGCGCAACGGCCAGGAGAGAGATACAGTAGAGGGGAGTGGCGCACCTGCGGCCAGGGAAGAGAGGCCAAGAAGGCAGCGGCGGCGCAACGTAGGAAGGGAATCTAGAGGGCCATCCGAGAGAGATACAGGCTTACAGCAGAGGGGATGAGCCGATCTGCCATCTACAGCCGAGCCCAGAAACCGAGCCGTATTTTGAGCCGGCTACGCGCATGCAAGTGTGGTCCACGGACTGAAATACGTAGGGCCCATTCCAAAAAGCAGCCAATCAAAGCTTGGGAATAAGCTGAGCGCGCGCACCTACTAGTGGCGATGCATTCCTGAGGTGGCGCCAGACGCTGTTGCGAACGTCTACAAATTATTCCCCTAAAAAAAACGTCTACAAATTATAGACAAACTTACCTACAGCTAATGCTTTATGCATACGTCTATAGATTCGATGTGACGAAAAATCTTATAAAGTTTTGAAATTTAGAAGGGACTAAGCAAGGCTCAAGTAACTGGGACATAACAGAGCAGAGCCATGAGAAGTTCTCCACTCTAACCACCAAATAGGGCTATTTGGGATTAAAAATGTGAAACTTACAAATTTTACTAAGGATCATTCTAATTAAACTTATGCTTAGCAGCTAGAAGTTTTATGATTAGATATTGTAATTCTCGAACTAACTCTCCGTTCCTTATTACAAGTTGCTTTTGTTTTTCAAATTAATTATACACATTGCTTTCTAGTATGCACGTAGATATATATAGCGAAGTGTATATAGCTATGAAATTAAAATGACCTATAATTTAGACTGGAAGGAGTACTTTATTGTTTTTTAACTCTTTGTTTCTGCGAAACATTTGTATAGCCAAACTAAAAATGTTATGCACGTGCTGGGTAAACAAATTAGGGAGGCGTTTGTGAACAAATGCAATGTATATATACGATATCATGATCTCTAAATACATATATATCCTACGACCACAACATACACACCACACGTCCACACCACGTAGAATCACGTGTCACATTAGTACATTACTCACATATACCAAAAAAAAAAAAAAACCTAGAGCCTTGACTTTCAGCAGAATGCCATGAGACTAGCCACGACAGCGGCGAAGACGAGCCCCGCGAGAGACCTGTCAACACCAGCCGACGCCGCGGAGTTCGCCGGAGGCATCGCCGCCGCGGGTACCCCGGCGGCGCTCATGGGCGGCAACGCACCACGAGGGGGAGCGGCGCCCATGGCCACTGGCGGCGACGGAGCTGCGGCAGCACCGCCGCCGGGGCCGCCTGCCGCTGCCTGGACTCTGACGGCGAGCTTCATGCCACCGTCGCAGTGTCCGGGCACGCCGCAGATGAAGTACCGGGTGACGCCGCCGGCGGGGAGCGCGACGACGTCGTCGCCGGTGCTGAAGGTGGTGAGCGGGCTGGCGTTGGAGCAGGCGTCGTGGTCCGCCCTGCTCACCTCCAGCACGTTGTGCGCCCCGCGCGGGTACTTGAACACCAGCTGGTCGCCGGCGAGGAAGGTGATGCCGGACGCCCAGAGCGTGTAGTTGGTCTGCATGTCCCACGACCCGGCCGGCGCGCCGACGGTGTAGCTGGCGCCGTGCGCCGTCCCGGCGAGCGCCACCGCTAGGACCACCGCGACAACGAGGAGTGCTCTGGTGCTTGCCATGCCGATGCTGGTGATAATCGCCGTGGATCGGACCGGGTGGCTAACGAGCGATCGATCGGTTGGAGATGGAGGTCGTCGATCGATGAAGAAACTGGATTGGATGGTATTGTGTTTGGCTGGGATGCAAAGATCCTCTTGCAAGCAGTATATATACGTACTAGATACATAGTTTGCATGGTGCTGGGTCAAACTGTTGGACTCGCTCGCCTCAAACACAGCCAAGAATGAATGGTCAAAGTGTTGGACTCGCTCGTCATGCGTCCATCAACCATGATATAGTACTGCACAAATAGTCTAATAGATGATTGGTATATACTCCCTCTGTTTCAAACTGCAAGTCATTTCAAGAATTTTAGAGAGTCAAAGACTTTTAAGTTTGATTGTTTGACTAGAAGGTTTTTTTTTCTCTCTCGCCCCATCATCGTACCCAGTCCTGCTAGCTATCGGCTCAACCCTATCTATTCATCTCTTTTTTGTTTACATGGATATTTTTTTTTCTCTCTTGTTCATAGATCTTGAAAGCGGATCAATAGAAATTTCTCAAAGGATTCAGGGTTTAGAACGGAGGAGTATATATATGCATGCATGCTTGAGGGATGCATGTCTCAAGACGGATGAATGGACACCGCTGTCCACGGTGCCATGTAGCCGGGAAAAAAAATGGAGAAAGGCTGTCGTCTTCGTGCATGCATGCAGGTACACTCGGACCACGTGTCCTAGGAAATCCATCCACTATGACTTGTTGACATTTAGCAAATTAAAACCACCCATCAGAATAGTTGGATAGCCAAATGTGAATGGTTTGAATAGTTGGATGGTCAAAGGTTTGAATTTTGTTGCCAAAACCAAACTCGGGCAATAGTTGCATGACAAACAGTTAAAAAATATATATATAAAACTAGATTGTTGTATTCTTTTATGCACATGTTGAGATGGAGAAATTAAATAGGCACAAACTTCAATTTGGATCAAACCATTTATTATATGATAAGTTTTCGTTCAAAATTATATATGATCAGTTGATGTATATTTAGTCCATTCCAATATATTGCGAAAGAAATTAAATATCGATTTGATCAAATAATAACTACTTAACTAGTCTATCACAATTTCCAATATATACTGCTGAAACAAATGTCGGTTAAATCAACTTCGACGACCATTTCAATTACCAATGAACAAAGTGTTGCTTGTACTCCAACTGGTATCTTAATCGATACACAAGCTCCAAGCAACATATATAGTTGCTTTATTTAAACAGAGATGTACTGTAGAATACCTATAGTGAACAACACTGGATCCAAGAAATTGTCAAAAAACACTGGATCCAAGAAGAGTAGTGAAAAGTCTCTTATTACTGCTGGATCACATGGATTACCAGTTCTGTATATACGTACTATAATCAACAAATTAATTAAACCTTTTACCTAACAAGCAAGCAATGTGTGCCGATTATTACACCAATAACAAAGTAGTAACCACAAGCATAGCTTGTACCTGTGGGAAGCAAAGCACATTCTTGTACCTCTTGGTTTCCTCGTCCATTTTCTCAGATATATAGTGCTCAGTGTACACATGTCTTGAATGCTTTCGTCATACACTTGCCCAATTGTCTGGATATGCAATCCCCAAAAACGCTTGATCCAATAATGAAACCAACTTTTTAACCAAGTCTTGTTGTACTAACTACTATTTTCGAAGTAAAACAAGTTGATATCGAAGTCACTCTAGCTACTGCGGATTGTTCTTCAGATCAGTGGCCAATATCAGTTTTATTTTTTTCACTTTCATCGTTTGCCAGATCATTCAGAACTCATGCATGTAAGTCTTAAACTCCATGAACCAATATTATGTGGAAGAATCCGCACCCAAATATTCATTCAACAAAGGCTAAAAACACCAC
>JAKNSH010390634.1:0-16106 GCA_027790015.1 Cymbopogon flexuosus
ATCCCCCTCTCGAAACCTTTCAAACTCTCTAGCTCCAGACCTAACGCTTGCCTCCGCCTCCCTCGGTAACCCTAACTCCCCAGATTCGCGCCTGAAATGGCGCAAGCGGAAGCCCAACCCCGACGCGTCCCCGTCCAAGCCCTCCACCTCGGCCGCCGCCGCCGACCACTCCTCCGACTCGGACTCCGCCGACGAGGACGCCGCCGCCGCCGTCCACGGCGCGGCGGGGGACAGGGCCGACGACGACGAGGCCCCCGCGGGCCCCGCCGCTCTCGCCCTCCGCGACGCCGAGGTGCTGCCGTCGGCCGAGCCCATCTCTGCGTTCCCCGCCGCGAAGCGCCGCGTGGTCAACCGGCCGCACCTGTCGGTCCTCGCGCTGCTGGAGGCCGAGCGGTCCGCGTGCTCCGGCGATGCCCCAGCCGTGGCGCCGCCGGCGCTGGAGAACATCTCGCACGGGCAGCTGCAGGTGCTGTCCGGGGTGCTTCCGGACCACCCATCCCTTGCGACGGACCCTGACAAGCCGTCCTTGTATGTGTGCACGCCGCCTCCCCTCATGGAGGGGCGTGGAGTGCCCAAGCAGTTCCAGGGTCGCCTTCATGTGGTGCCCAAGCACTCAGGTTCGCTCTTTGTGTAAACACGGATCGCTGAGCTGTGCTGGCAAAATGTGCTAAATTAAGCAAATAACCTATGTATTTTGGTTTGTCATTTGTGTAGATTGGTTCTCCCCGGGGACAGTTCATAGGCTGGAAAGGCAGGTAGTGCCACACTTCTTTACAGGGAAGTCTCCAGGGCACACTCCGGAGAAGTATGTCATGTTGAGGAATAAAGTCATTGTTAAATACTTAGAGAACCCAAGCAAGAGGCTTGCTTTCGCTGAGTGTCAGGGGCTTGTTGGGAGCACAGCTGAACTGTACGATCTGAGTAGGATTGTTAGGTTCTTGGACACTTGGGGCATCATCAATTACCTCGCGGCCGGGTCTGTGCACCGAGGCCTGAGGATGGCAACCTCGCTTCTAAGAGAGGAGCCTACGGGGGAACTGCAGTTGCTTACAGCGCCATTGAAATCAATCGATGGCCTAATTTTGTTTGACCGGCCAAAGTGTAGCCTCCCTGCGGAGGACATTTCTTCGATGGCAGCGTCTTCTTCGAATTCGGAGGCTGTGGATTTTGATGCTGCATTTGCAGACTTGGATGCAAAGATTAGGGAGCGTTTGTCTGAGAACTCTTGCAGTTATTGCTTACAGCCTTTGCCAAGTTTACATTACCGGTCACAAAAGGAGGTGCGCTTCTTTGCAACTCCCATTTTACTTGTTTTGTCTTAAATGTATTGTTTAGAGAATCTGTATCTGTAGTTTGGAAGTTACATTTCCATTTCACTCCTGTTAAAAAATAGGACTTCCCACCAAGATTACGATTCAGATTGTAGTAAGCTGCTGAGGTAGTCTTGCTTCACAATTTAACATGTTATTGCATAAGTTTTGGTTGAGTTTGAGTCCGTGGTAGACTAAGATTTATTGTTGTGAGTAAACCCTGATTATTTCTTATTTTCAGGCTTTGCCTAATTATTATTACTTTACCCACATTGTTTTTTTTTTCCAAACCTTAAATACACAGCACATGCTGATAACGTGTATTAACAATTTTACAAATATTATTAAGTGACCAGTTTTAATGCGAGTCTATCTGCTTTTGCTGTGCAATATAACTCTTTGAATTGAACTCAATTGGGTTTGTACCAATTTGAATGTATTATTGTGATTCCTCTGTTTCTATTTGTGACAAACGGTAAGAATAACAAGTGTGTTTTAACTGGTTGAGCAGGCAGATACTTTTCTATGTTCTGATTGCTTCCATGATGCGAGATATATTACTGGCCATTCTAGCTTAGATTTCCAGAGAGTTGATGGGGATAATGATGGATCAGAAAATGATAGTGATAAATGGACTGATGAAGAAACATTATTGCTGTTGGAAGGCATTGAGAAGTACAATGACAACTGGGATCACATTGCAGGTCATGTTGGAACAAAATCAAAGGCACAATGTATATATCACTTTATTCGGTTGCCAGTGGAAGATGGTTTGTTAGAGAATGTTGAGATACCTAATGCACCCATTTCATTTCGACCACAAAGCAATGGTTATCAACATTCAGATTCCAATGGCAGCAGTTCAGGTGTTTAATATCACTAAGTTTCTCTACAAGCTGAATTCATTTTCTGTCCATTTACTGTTTAGATTTTGGTAATTTGCTCCTGTTGTAAGTTATGCCTTAGTATTGATGAGTGTGTTTTTAGGAGCTCCAGTTCAAAATATTCAACATGGAAATCAGCTTCCATTCATTAATTCGTCTAATCCGGTCATGTCACTGGTGAGTAGCTCCCCCCTTCTGTTTTTTCTTGTTTGGAGAACTAATGTACCATCAGTTGAGCTGAGAAAAGTGGATTTGCCATTCAAACTTGGGTGACATAATAGAAGTATAGCCTGCTATTCTGCTAGTCAGCAGCACCAATGGTTGCCTGGCATTCTCTTTTGACATGGCATCTATATTTACATTTATATTTAAGTTTCACTAAGTTTTTTTAAGTTTTATCAACAGAAAATTTTTGACAATAAAAACCTAAATTGCTACACAGGGTAGATGCTCTTTCAAATTAGAATGCTAGTGGAGGCTATTTTTTTGCTTCCTGTAAGACCAGATGTCAGCATGTCCTGATTTTTTAATGTTCAGGTTTCCTCTAGGTTGAGTTTGAATATGAAATTCATTATTGTTGCCACCATCCTTTTCCTAAACTAGTTCCCCAGTAATTTCCTTACCATCTTAAGGCTAAAGCTGAAAGAGGCAGACTAGTTGTACTGCTATGTGCTTCACTGCTTCATGACATAACAATGAAAAATCAGGCTTCTGTTCTTTTTGTATGTATGCATGTATGCAGTCTAACGCTTTATTATTAATAAATATTGTAGGTTGCATTTTTGGCCTCTTCAATTGGACCAAGAGTTGCAGCATCATGCGCACATGCAGCATTATCTTTTTTGACAAGAGATGATGATTCTAGGTTAGCCATCTCTGTTCTTTACTTTATCACTGAATGCTTTAGTTCAGATACATTAGTAAACACTAAATCCTTATTACTGCAACGTTCAAATATTTAACATTTTCCTCATTCGTGAGGCAGAAAGTTCCGTGCCATGTCTGCTATCCACACCTTTCATTTGTTTCTAGTTCCTTTTTGCACTAGAGTTAAGTATGTATGACTTATCGTTTGCTACACATTGAAGGGTGGGTTCAGAAGGCATGCATGCTGATGGTATGGGCAATGGTGCAAATCCAAATTTTCGGAACCATAATGGTATCTGTTTTGTATTTAATACCTGCTACAGTCAATGTTGCTAGCAAAATCCTATGTAGTTCACTCTAGACATCAATGTTAAAAGAATCATTAATTTTTCAAACAGGTGCTTCACCATCCATTTCTCCAGAAAATGTGAAACATGCTGCCATGTTTGGTCTATCAGCAGCAGCAATGAAGTCTAAACTCTTTGCCGATCAAGAGGAACGTGAAGTTCAAAGACTAGCTGCTACTGTAATAAATCATCAGGTTGGTTTGTGTTTAGCCTACTGATTTGCCTGCACAGCGTCTCCATTTGTTGTGACTGAGTCAAGCCATTGATTTAAGTGTGGTAGAATTATAATGAACTGGACCATCTGTTGTTGTGTGCTTGGCACTGGACTTGTTTGAGTCACTTCACTTCTGACTTACGGTTAGATGAAAACTGGTATTAGGTAGGTTCAACAAGTCAGCTAAGACTTTCGGGTCCTTAAATATCTGAGTTGCCTGTTCAATTAAATTAGAAAAGGCAGTCTGGCACTCCTGGAACTAAGTTTCGTTTCCTAGCCTAGCTTGATAGTATATAGTATGAGTGAGCTTTTTTGCTGGATCCAAGTGAGTAGGGTTAAATTTTCTGGTACCAGCATGGTGGTTGTTTTGATAGACCCTTATTCACACTTACTCTAGTATGTTGTTTGCTGAGGATGGCTTATTGATATATGTACACTTGCAACACCTCAATTTGCAGTTAAAGAGATTGGAGTTAAAGCTGAAGCAGTTTGCGGAAGTGGAGACCTTGCTCTTGAAGGAATGTGAGCAAGTAGAAAGGGTTAGACACAGGATTTCAGCTGATCGTGTCAGGATGAGATCTGCCCTATTAAGCCCCACTGGAAGCGGTCTACCAGGGGGCAGTACAACCATGCCATCAAATCCAGCAGGCATGAGCCCCAGACCAGTTGGTGTGCCAGGTTCCATGCCACAGACCAGCATGCCAGCCACATATGCCAACAACATGCAGGGGCATGGGCATCCTCAGATGCCCCAGATGCCGTTCTTACATCAGCGGCCGCAGATGCTCTCATTTGGTCCTCGCCTACCACTATCGGCCATCCAGACTCAACCATCGCCACAGGCATCAAACATCATGTTCAACTCTGGCATGCCCAATTCGATTACTCCTAACCACCATCAGTTGCTGAGATCGTCTTCTGGAAACAATTCTAGTGCAGGATAGGGGAATTGTTCATAAGAATTTTTTACTCGGCTTAGATTTGTCAGATGTAGCATTATATCATTTATAAACACATCACTGTAATTCATTTATGTGATGTATGTGTTTGTCATATAAGTTTTTTATTAGGTCCTATATTGTCCCCATATTACTGCACCATTGTGTACCTTTTCTTCCCACTTCCCAGTACAGGGGAGATGCAAAATAATTGCTCCAGTCAAAGTAAATTTATATTTTGAACGTGATATGATTTCCTATGTATACCTGAGTACCTTTTTCATTGAATGAATATATGCCTTTTCTTCCCACTACCCAGTGTGGGGGAGATGCAAAATACTTGCTCCAGTCAAAGTAAATTTATATTTTGAAAATGATATGATTTCCTATGAATCCCTGAAAACCTTTTTCATTGAATGAATACATAATATTTCAATAAGTTTACGATGTTATTAAGGTATTTTTTTTTCAAAAAAAAAATCTACAAATGGTACTCATTTTTAATCAGAACTTTAAAAGGTTCACCTTAATATTTGCTAACATCTAGTATGTATTCATGGGCATTAAGGGATAAGTTGAATTATGTATAGAATGAGAAAAACGACAGTTTAGGCATAAGTTGAATTATGTGAAACGAGAAAAGACGCGGAAACATCAACTACCACTGTACAGATGAACTAATAATTCATGTCAACCTGCACAGCATCAGCAACTTCACTATCACTGTACGGATGGACTAATAATTCATATCAACCTACACAGCATCAGCAAATTACCCTGAAAAGTACACGATTTTAATTAAACCAACTGGGTGAAAACCAATTCAACACAATTTGTCAGCTCATCTATAAGATGGCAGTGACACAGATATGCAAATAAAAACAATTATTATTTGGTTTCAGGTTTTCTTCTCCACCTCAAAAATATCGTTCCCAACAACTCTCTACCTTGCCACATCTCCAAACTCTTTTTGCGTCAAATCTTCAAACTTGTGTATTATTTAGAACGGGCAGGGTGGGACATCGAGTGTAGTGCCAGCCTGGATTGTGCCCCAGCCAATAAGACGCCAATGCTTCTCAATTCGCCGGCTGAGGGCCAGCTTCTCGAACTTGTTGGTGCATACTGGAGCGGTGAGCGCTAGCTTAGCAAGATCATTCTTGACAGCGGTAACTCTGGCTCCTGTAGACATCGACCCAATGTTAAGCATCAGGATCTCACCCTTGACGAGCTTTGAGACCCTGCTTGCCCTTTCGGTTCCACTTGTCCTCACGCCCAGCAGCCTCCGGAGGAGGAAGAAGTTCACCTGCAAACAGAAGTATCATATATGGTATATTCTGTTTAGTGTTTACGCTGGGCAGTCCCAAAGATATGGAATCACTGACCTCTAACTCAATGTAAACATCAGGCAACGATCCAACTTCACCAAGGACCTGACCAACCAGCCTATCAGCACGAGTCAGCGTCGGGTCCATGGTAGTTCCAACTCCAATTAGTCCCCCAGGAACCGCAAACTGGAGCTCATTCTGCTCAGCATACAGGGACACGATCCTTGTGTAGATGGGTGTGCACTTGATTCTGCCACTTTCATCCTTCATCACAATGCCTGGGCGCACTTCAATTTTCTGGTTCACCCTCAGGACTCCCTTCACAAAGGAACTCAGTCATGTACTTCCACAGAACGAAATACAGCATGCACAAATATGGATTACTAGATATCAAGAACATTACATACCTTGAGGATACTGCCACCTGCTACTCCACCCTTGATATCATTAACCTCCGAACCAGGTTTGTTCACATCAAAAGAACGAATAACAATCATGTTGGGTGGAGAGGTGAAATTCCTCTCTGGTATAGGAATCTTTTTCACAATGTATTCACAGATAACATCAATGTTGTACTTCAGCTGTGCTGAGATTGGCACCACAGGAGCACCCTGAGCTATTGTTCCCTGAGCACAAGAATATAATCATGACAAACTAAATTTTGCAAAATACTTGCTGTTAATTATGAGATAAGGAGCTGCTCTGGCCTGTATAAATTTCTGGATTGCTTCATGCTGGTTCATTGCTGCACTTTCCTGGATAAGATCAATCTTGTTCTGCAGAATGATAATATGTTGAAGACGCATAATTTCAACAGCTGCAAGGTGCTCAGATGTCTGGGGCTGTGGGCAGCTCTCATTCGCTGCAATCAGAAGCAGTGCCCCATCCATGATAGCTGCTCCATTAAGCATTGTAGCCATGAGAATGTCATGCCCCTGTTCATAAGATGAATGGATTGTTATGGAAATGTCGAAGTAAACTAAGAAATAGCATATGATGAAGCCGGTAAGAATGCTAGTCAAATACTTAATGAGAATGAACTTCTTCCATTACTTCTTAAAGAAGAAAGTATTGATAGTTAAAATGTCAGTCTGAGGGAAAAATGGTTCATCTGGTATATATCACTTAATGCTGTTGCAGCATGAATGCGTTAATAGCATCAATTGATGCAAACAGAGATAAAAAATTTTGTGCAAGAGATACAGGCATCTACCATAACTGATCTGAATCTGTGAATCTGGAGCCGACATGTGAAAAAGGACTGATATGAGAAAAGTTTCATCATACCGGGCAATCAACAAATGAAACATGTCTCAGGAGTTTCATCCTGCAGCTTTCGAAACCTGGTACGTCACATAGAGGGCTATCTTCTTTGCCACTGCCATAAGCCCTGTATGTATAACAAACAAAAATGGTTAGATGACATGTATTAACATGATAACATATACAGTAACTGTATGTAAAAAATGTGGTGGCCCAAGGGGTAAGTTATGAGGCTCACAACACATGCAAGCATCTGACAAAGGGGACAATATTTCTAGCAGATCACCAGATAGCCTTGACATTTGAAATTCATCAGGACAAATAAATGCATTTGGCAATATACACAATAGTACTGAAAAGCTGCCATATTCAACATTATTGTAGAAATCAGTATAAGACCACAGGGCCATCTCAGGTTCTTTGGTTTCCAACAAAGGGAAGTACCAAAAAATGTAACACTTCACTCAAGGAAAATTGATTTATGATTTCTCATCCATTTACCAAAATAAAGTTTTTCATGATTGATTCTGGGCAAGTTTCACAAAAGAGCTACCACTACTATCACGACACTAGCAAGTTATTGTTAGAAACCAACTAGAAAGAGTGAAATTGTTGGTGCTTCGTTGTGAAGAACATGAATATTTATAAGACTACTTTAAACCTAAACTAACTCTGCATTCATACAATCACACTAGAAATGCGACAATAACACAATATGAAATGCTATCCTTTAATACATTCCATGATTACGAGCTGCAGCTAAATCTTGATATCTCTATGATTAACTTACTTGTAGCACATTGGTCGTGGGCACCTATTATCTTCACATTTATAGATTTTGGCATTTGCATAACCAAGCTTTATAGTGATATTACGCTCCAGTTCATTCTTGAAACGAACAGTCTGCAAATCCGAAGGAAACAATCAACTCAGACATAATATGAAACAAATATATCTCCAGATACAGAATCAAATGTAAATTAATTACCTGTACACCTGAGATTGCTTTGACAACTGTAGACTTCCCATGGGCCACATGCCCAATGGTACCTGCACACTCCAAAGAGATATTGTACTTAGAATATGCACATAAACCTAGGATATTACAGCAACAGTTTTTCCTTCACTGCTTCACGCAAGCAAAATAAGACTGACAGTAGACAAGCAAGTTATTTTATCCAAGTAAAAAAATAAAAACAGATTGCACAGCCAAATTAAAATTATTTCAATGAGCAGATGTAACATCCTATTATGTACTACAGCAGTACTCAGAAAAACATCACTCGTCCTTTCCTTTCAAGAATCAAGGCAAACTAATTCCAGTATAGAAGGTTAGGAT
The DNA here is from genome assembly GCA_027790015.1 of Cymbopogon flexuosus. Classification (NCBI taxonomy): domain Eukaryota; kingdom Viridiplantae; phylum Streptophyta; class Magnoliopsida; order Poales; family Poaceae; genus Cymbopogon; species Cymbopogon flexuosus. The sequence continues at coordinate 8,488 of JAKNSH010390634.1, forward strand.
TCCCTCCATGATTACTCAGTAGCAGAAAATTGTTAATTCGCCATTATTCGTCATGCAAATTTATTATCTAATTTTATGAATAAAACTTTAACATACGGAGTATATATTTTGAAAATTGTAATTACTTGCTGAATCTAGTGCATCTAAAACCAAGTAAACATAAATTTGTTGTACAAACAACATCACAGCACAGGGATGATACAATGTCATGCATTATAGATGGGAGAAGATGACCGGCACAGAAACAGAGACGCTACAGAACCAGCATATAAGCAACAGTGCATTACCGATGTTGATTGTCGCCTGGCGCGAAATCACCTCAGGCGTCAGAGGGTTCAGCCGCGCGACGTCGAGCTTGCTCAGGTCCTGCTCCATCAGTCCTCTTTGGCGCGACATCTTCAACTTTGTTTGAGTAACACTGGGCACTGAAACTAGAACGAAGAAGAATAATAAAATCAGTACAGCGTTCGGTGCACTGACCAACAGAGAAACAAAGGGGCAATTCTGGGACAGCGCTACTACAATGTGTCAGTATGATGAACATAGCACTTGTCAATTTGTCATCAATTAGTGTACATATATAATCATCGTCATCATCATCCCAACCAATTCTAAACACCGCATCGTCTTCAACAGTTTCCCACCGACACTGAGGCGAGGCGATGACACTCTGACACCCTCCCACTTCCCAGAATCAAATCACCACGAACGGAATTACCCCCATCCAGGTACCGCAACGAGGAACCAGAATCACCGCCGCGCACAGACATCGGCCCACGGCGGCGGCGGCGGGAGGGTGAGGTTCGGTCGCGTTGACAAGGAGGCTCACCTGGGGCAGCGGTCGCGGACGGGGCTGGTAGGCCGTAATAAGCGGAGGCGCTTGTGGTGGTGGCGGCGCCGCGAGTCGGGGACGACGAAGAGGAGGTGGAGGTGGAGGAAGGCTCGGGTGGGGTGGGCTCGGACAGCAGCGAGGTGGCGACAGCGATGGCGATGGCGATGGCGGCTGGGGTTTTAGTAGTAGGGCGGCTGGGCGTTTGCGTCGCGGCGGAGGTGGCGGCGGCCGGCGGTGTGGACGTGTCGAGGTCTGCTGGTCTGACAGGTGGGCTCAGGCTATGTGCGCTTCAGGTTGAGAGATGAATTGAAATTGAAAGTGATCAGGTGAATGAAAAATACGAAATCGAGAGGTCACGTGGCTAGCCGTTTTTATGTGCGGCGGGTTTCTTGACCGTCAAGTTGGACAGTTCTGATACGAGTATCCGATGCCTTATTTGATTTCTTTGTTTAAATCCTTTGTTTGATTTTCTCTTCAATCTTAATTTGATTTTATAAGCTATTTTGGTTCGTATTTGGATTGGACACGACAGAGAGGCCGGACGCCCGAAACTTTCGCTTACTTTTCTCGATTTCTATTTCTTGTAGTTCCTTAGGATTCGATTCTAACTCTGTTTGAAAACTTTCTATTTCTAGTAGTATCGATTTGGAAAAGTTGGTCTCCAACTCTCTGAAAAAAAGAGAGTCACTATCAGATTGATACCAGTCCTATACGGACTGCAATTTTGTGTTGGCTGACTATCGGATTGATTTGATTTGTTTTTCTGGGCACCAGAGGTCGTGACGTGTGCGTTTGTGCCGGCAAAGATTTTTGGCCTTGGTTCGTTTCTGTCTCGATCTGAATCTGGTGGGAAGAGGGGCGGACAGAATTTCACGATGAAATGAAATTTGCTTGATTTATTATTAGGTAGGGATAAAAATAAATCTGTAAGTCTGATGTGTGGGCCACCCTTGTACGAAGCATACATTATGGTTGTGGTCTCCACAACCACGGCTCCACCAGCTCGAGTTGCCATTTCTAATTGATTTTTGTAGCTTTTGTAATGTAAATGTAGCTATCTTGGTGTGTTGCATATTTCTAACTATCTTGAAAGCACCATCTTGAGTTTTGTTTGTTCGGTCCACAAATTTGGTTCATGATATGTATAATGTCGTGGCTTTTTAGCTAAAACATTATTGTTTAAGCTTTTTTAGGGAAACTTTATTGTCTAAGTTGACCGTACGTACATGCATTCTTTGGCAGGGTCCGGCAATGAGTTTAAGGATTCTCGCTAAATCAAATTGAGGAGGGTTCATACGTGTCTATATTGTTAATGGAACATAGTTTTTTTTCCAAGGAAACTTGGCATGTTTGGTCCACTAGTTGCTAATAGTTATTATCTAGCTATAATATGTCACAACTATTATTAGTTGCTATTATCTGGTTTGTCCAAGCTAGTTTAATAGTTGTTAGTCATGTGTTTGGCTAATAATTAGCTAAACTATTAGCTACACTTTGGATTGAAGTATATACTAGTTATAAGCAGGCCTTGTTTGGATCAGGGGCTAGAGCTAGAGTTGGCTAGTTTGTGCCAAACTAGCCCCAAAGTAGCCAAACAGGAGGGCTAGAGCTAGTTTTTTCACTCTAGCCCACCAAAAAAAACTCTCTCCTCCAAAGGGTGCTTATTGGGCTAGTTTGTTCCCCACCAACCTTATCCGTCACATCAGATCCGGTTTCTCTCTCTTTCTAACTCCCATCGGTCTCCCGCACACGAGTTAGCCACACTAGATCCGGATAAAAGTATGGTTTAAATGAGACAAATAATTAGAAAAGTGTATTTATTGTGAAACTAGCCCTAGATCCAAACACCTCAATGGCGAGAGCTAGTTTGAGCTAGAGCTAGAGTAAGAAACTAACTCTAGCTCTAGCCGGGCTAGAGGGATCCAAACAAGGCCTAAGTATTATCTCACTTGATCCGAACAGCATCTTAATACATCTAAATATGCAATCCATATTAGCAAACTAAGAGCAAGTTTGGATCCATTAGCCATTAATAGTTATCTATCTAATAGATCAAACTAATAATAGCTGTGAATTATAGTATTATCTAGCTAACTATTATCAGCCAATACTTATCCAAAAATGAGAAATGTGACAAGTAAATGTCATAGAGATTGGGACACGAGCATCTTTTAGGATTTCCCTAAAGATCACTACGGATTTCCCTTATTAAGTTATATAAAAAAAGTTTATTCTGTTTGTCAGGCAGGCCCGACAACAGTCTGTCCAGTGGCAAAAACAACACATTCACTGTCACTGACGATCCGGGTCCACGCAGAACCGGTGCTTTAACGAGCACGTGAGGGAAAAGCTAGCGAGCCCCACACATTCCCCGATCGCACATGCCTGCTGCCGCGGACAGTTCGGTCCATTGAATTCCCGAGATGAGTCACTGACACTGGGTCCCCACGTCAACGGGCGCCAAGGTAGGCCCCACGCGTCAGCTTGAGACCCGTTGCGGGATGTCTCGCCGACCAGTACGAATGCGGCTGCTGGTCGCCAGGACCAGGAGCGCGCCAGCGCGGGGCAAACTTTACGCGGCAGCCCTTTACTTTGCTGGTAATCACGCGATCATGCTCGAGGGTTTTTAGAGCAAGGAGAGGCGTGCTGCTAATCACACGGAAATCGGAATCGGCCTGCCAACCAACGATTTGTCGTTTCTACTAGCAAGAACATCCCTCCTTTCCTTCCTTTGCTTGCTTCGTTGTGAAGAGACCTTGCTTTATTCGAATTTATTAATTTGGTTGTTGGAGATGAAATCTAAGGGTTGCCTTTTGCACCTATTATTTGAAGTTCGGTTTTTTTTTTTTTTTTTTTTTTGCATAGTCTTATAAAACTGCACACGAGCCATGCATGAGCAAGTTCAGGATGACTTTGGCGTGCTTAAAAAATAGCACGATCCACAAGCAACTTCAGGTTGCAGTTGGCTAATAGTTCATACCTAACAATTAGATGGGTATTATTTGGATGCTAGAGCTAATGTCAATGTATTTATGTTTTTTGGTCTACAATGCCTTTCGACTTTTGGAGGCTATTAACAGGGCATATTTGGGTATGTATATGTGGGAGGATAAAGTAAAGTTTTTTTTAATTATACAGTACAGCGTAGACGTCCAATACGTACGCACACTCACCCTATGAGCACACGTACACAAACCCTACCCCTATGAGCACTTCCGAAGGACTGTGCCGGCAGATCTTCGAGTTCACGAAGTCAGCACAGACGTCTCGCTGTCGACAGGGACGTCGCCTACCACTTAATGCGCAACGTCGGAAAATCCCGAAAAAACCCCAGGAAAAGGTGCGAGCACCAGAATTTGAAAGCGGATCATAGATGTAGACGTAGATAGATAGATAGATAATTAAATATAGATATAGATATATAGACATATCAGTGGTGGGCCCAGGATTTTTATCTTGGGTATTCAAAATATAAATATGTGCAAAAAAATCATGAAAAACCTAATATTTGGTATGTATAATATATGATGGGGAAGGAAAGACGGGAAGACACTCAATCTTGGGCTGAATCTTTACATGATATATTCCATTTTACCTTCATTTGTATTTTTTTCTTATGCATATGTATATGTACACTACATGTATAAAGTTGTTGTCAAGAAAATTTAGGTATTCAACTAAATACCCTTGAATTAAACTAGGCCCACCACTGAGATATATAGATGTAGATGTAGATATAGATATAGATAGATATATGATGGAGGGTAAAAATATAATTTTGCATTATTAGCTGATATAGTTGTTAGCTAGGTGCCTAACTAACAATTAGCTGGCTAATAGTGGTGTCTATTTGGATCCACCATAAGTTTTACCAGCTAATATATTTGGCAACATATACCTCGTTTACTCAGTTTTGCCCTTGTTATACACTCATTTATCTCACTATTCTACTGGGAATAATGATGTTGATAATATTTTGTAACATTAAATTCATTATAAAAATATTTCCATAGTTTACCTTTTGATATCATAGATGCTTGTACCTTTTTCTTTAGACTTGATATTTTAGAATAGGGAGAGAGATCGATCGAGCACATAATTTGATCATATTGTTATGCAGCCATCGTCCTATCTATGCCTACGTATTAATGGCATGCTCCTAAAGTAAGACTTTATATCATTCAAATTTTAATCCAAAAAGAAGACATTAGAAAAAACGAATTGTTCAATATTCAACTGGTATTATATGGCACCGTTTGATATTGTTTATAGATATTTTAGGAAGCATTGTAAGAACCTTTACAAGGGAGCTAGGCTATCCACGTTAGCAAATTTAGTTTCTATTCAATCCTCGAGTAATCTAGCCTCTTTTGGTCCACTATATCTCATGTGTCCCCCCCCCCCTCTCCCTTCCTCCTTCCCTCTCTCCCCCTTCCTCCCTTCCGCCCTCTGTCCAAACCTGGCGGCGCGCATCGGTGGGGCTCTGGCGGTGCCCGTCCGCTTGCGACGGTGTGGCATGCCGGCGACCGCTACTTCCGCCCCGCGCGCGACACACACACACACACACACACACACACACACACACACACACACATATCTCTCTTGCTCGCTCCCTCCCTCTCTCCAAATCTGGCGACACGCACCGGTGGGGTTGACGCAGTGCGCGTCCGCTTGCGGCGGTGTGGCATGCCGACAGTTAATACCGCCGCCCTCGCGTGGCACGCGCACACATCTCTCTCTCTCTCTCTCTCTCTCTCTCTCTCTCTCTCCTTCGTCTCTACTTTCCCCTCCCACTTTCTCTGCCATCGGTGCGGGCGAGGCGACTATGCATAGGCATGAGCGAGCCTTGTGATGGCTAGCCCCGTGTGACACAGCACAGGGGCGGCCTTGTGCGCCCTCTCTTCCCGTCGCCCGAACGAGGTCGCACCGGTGCCAGTGCAACTGGGCCCTAACAGGCTAGGCCGCGGGGACCCCCCACCTGCCACGGTAGCCAAGATGAGTCGTCGCCATGGCGGATGCACCCCTAGGGCTTGTCGGTGGCAACGCGCCGGAGGTAGGTCATCCCCTCTTCCACGCCTTCTTCCCATAGCGTAAAAGGCCCACACATCAGATACACCCCATTGCGTCGCCGCTGCGGCCTTCGTTCTCTTTTGCGCGATCCACGAGATCCCAGATCTGCGTGTTCGTGCACACCGCTGACCTCTCACGTAGATGGACGCTAACCTAGTTTTCACTAGATTCTTGTTTCGCTATTTGCGCCAACATGGATGTGCTCCTGTTCGTGTGCCTTGTTTAGATGATTTTTCTTCATCATTGATGTGTCCTAAAAACGATATAGTATTATCTTTTTTCTTCTAAGGTACAGAGAAATGCACCGTATGCGTACTAGTGCAGTACTACATTCTACCACGTACTATGTGACTGTTGAGCTTCCTCCGAAGAAGTTTGCTCGGTATGCCGTTGGCTACATACTGTCACTGTGTACTCCTACCCCGTTACTGTACACCGTATCGGAGCTGTCCACCACGGTCCACGGCCAAAGTGGAAAGTAATTAATTCGCCCATGAACAACCAGGTGGCTGTCCATTTCCGAAATAACTCGACAACGACAGGAGTGACCCGCAAAAAGGCACCCTCGTCCTCCCAAACCTCCCCTCACATCTCTCACTCCCCCTAACGGACGCTCGAGCGCTGGCCAGCGCAGCCGGCGAGCCAGCCAGTGGAGCCAGACGAACCGCCGCCGCCACGCTCGCCGGCGCCGGGCACGGGCACCGCCGTCCACCCGCCGACGGTGAGTCATCCACGCTCCCCTCTCCATCTCCCGTCCGTCGATCTCGCCCAATTGTAAGCAACTCGCGTGGGGCCACCGCTGCTTCGCTGGAGCGAGTTCTGAGTTCTGACGGTCCGCGCGACACCACCCTCTTCTTGCCTCGCCGTCGTCCTCGCCCTCGCGCCCGACCACCGCCGTCCCAACCTCCTCCATCGCTCCCGCCGCCCACCACCACGGCTTCGCCGCCCTCCCTTAGCCTGCCCCGACTGCGCCCACCAGCCGCATCCGCCAGCTGCGCCCACCGGCGCCCCGCCACCTCGCTGCCCCACACACCCACGCACCGCGGGGTCGGCCTCCCGCCGGGGATTGGAGGTCTGGGGGTCGAGATCAACCGCCGGGGCCCAGCCCCTGCACCACTAACCCGGCGGCGCGGGGTCGCGCTGTGCCTTCAACGCGCAACGGGACGCGTTTTAGACTTTCTGCTAGCGGAATGTTGGATGCGGCGGCCGAGATCTCACGCCTGGGGGCTCTGTCGGTCGGTGCAAGGTGGAGGAGAGCTTTGATTTTTGGCCGTTTCTGTGATCCTGACGGATTCGGTGGACGGTGGGTGTTGGTGTGGGTGTCACTGGCACTGTGCCGGAGTGGAGAGCGATTTAGGGAGGAGATGGTTGGGATTCAGGAGGGGGAAGGCACAATTCTACAGGAATTTTGTAGCTAGTGGAGGTATATTTGTTTCCTGAAGGTGTCTGTCGGTGCAGGTGCCCCCTCATCTAAGGAAATGTACAAGTCTTTTTCCTTGGTTAGTTAGAATGGTACCGTTAATGTACAGAACAGAATTTGTTATAAAAAAATGTACAGAACAGAATGAAAGAGTCCATGATGGATGCTGCTGCTGCCTGTAGCCTCATGAATTTGGTTGAGCGAGGGCCCGAGATCGCTGTTTCTCAAGAATTGGTGGTGGGGGGGGGGGGGGGGGGGGGGGGGGGGGGTCGTGCATGGTGAGTGTGGTGTTGTTAT
>JAKNSH010390983.1:0-12155 GCA_027790015.1 Cymbopogon flexuosus
TGGGGGGGGGGGGGGCGGGGGGGGGTGGGGGGGTTGAGGTTTATGTTTTGAACCTATGTTGCGGCTACACCATTTAAGCCGCTCTATTTGGGTCATGGAACTTTACAGATACTACTAAATACTTCAAATATAAACCATTACTATTTATGATATTTCGAAATATCATTTGTACAGAATGGGTTATCAATGCTTTTTTAGGATGCCATTTGTTGATTTAGCCTGCAAAACAAAAACATGTGCTAATAGGGTATCCAACAACATAATGCCTTATATCCTCAAAGCTCAGTGCAGTACATTGATGCGTCCATCCCTCAAATTTGGTGGAATGACTCCATTCCTCTTGCTTATACTAATTATTAGCTTGTGGGGAAATGAACTGGTGATGGACCAACTCATTCGATTCCACAAACCAAACAAATAAAGTGAGGAGTGAGAAGATGATGGACTATCCCATTCCTCAAACTAAGCACCCTTTTAGGAATACATACTATACGAGACATGATTTGTGTTCTTTGTCCTAGCAGTATCCTTGTGTTGATGTAGTCTGCTATGTGTCACACTTTTAGCTTCGTGTAATTTGTAAGCTTACAGTGTGAAAACAGGTTAATGGTTTTAGCTGTCCGCTTTGCAACACGAATGATCAAATGTTATGGACTACAAAAGCAAAACACAGGTAATTCCTTTTTATTGTACTATTTTCTTTGTTATATGTGAGATTTATTCTCTTTATGCCTCTGACACGCCAGATAATAATTCAGTAAAGCTTCATGAAATGGCTCTCCTTTTGATGGTAATAAGAAGTATCCAGAGCCGAATCTCCGCAAAGAATCAGAATTCTGTTCGGACGGTAAAGTGACAACACTGTTGCTTATTGGTTTATAGTTGTCTTCAAATGATCATTTGCTTAATCTTGTGCTTATACTGTGGCAGGGAGATGATAAGAACTCATTGAAAATAGGTATAGAAGTATTTCAGAATGATTCTTTGCTTCCAGTTGTTGTAGTGGATGGTGTTTCATCAGGGCCATCAGGTGGTTTAGATGCTTATGACAGGCAAGAGTCAGCTCCTGTGTTGGTTCCTGATAGCAACAGCATGTTAGCTCTAACACCAGTTGAGTCATCTCTTAGTGCTTCAACTCTCCATGGCACTGATACTAATAAAGGGACTACTCAAGTTGGAAGACAAATTATTCAAGGAAATATCAAGGAGATGATTAACAGATGGGAAATGAATAACATTGACTTGAAAACTGTAGTCAGAGAAGCACTGCAGTCCGGTCGCCTACCTTTGGCAGTTCTTCAGTTGCAGCTTCTGCGCCAGAGGGAATTTATCTCCAATGATGATTCAGAAGATGCTTTCTCTGAAGTTCATGAAATTGGAAGATCCATTGTATATGATCTGTTGATGAAGGTAATTTAGTACACTTAGTCTAGTAAAGTATTTGTGTTCCCGCTGCTGTTTCTGACAATTGTACTTTGCAGGGTGAAACTGGATTAGCTGTAGCAACACTAGAAAGGCTAGGAGATGATGTAGAGTCAGACCTAAGGCAACTTATGCAAGGTACTGTCAGGAGGTCACTAAGGCTACAAATTGCTGACGAGATGAAGAAGTGTGGGTACATAAGACAAAATGAGTGGAAGATGCTAGAAACTATAACACTAATTGAGGTTGATTGTACTCATGCTTTAGCTCATTTATTTACAAATTCTAACACTTCAATTTAGCTTAATGCTGATCAACATTTTTTTTTCCTTTATGTAAAAGCGGCTCTACCCGAGCAGCAGCTTCTGGGACACATATTTTTGCAGGGAGAATGTCATTCGCGATGCTGCAAAGATTGTTACACTGCCAGGAGAAGATAAACCTGTATTAGCTCTACATATTCGCAACCACACCATTATTGAATGTGGTGAAGTTGATGGAGCAGTGCTTGGTTCTTGGGTGAACATTAATGATAACACTAAGGAGTTCTCTGGTAGCAACATTTCTGATGGTTATTGGGCCTGTGCTGCTGTATGGTCAGATGCGTGGGATCAGAGAACTGTGGACCGTGTAAGTCATGATTATCGTTTTAACTTACTGATAGGGTACTTGCACCTTATTTCTGATAAGAACCATATGTTGTAGTTGTAGCTCATGTAAGAAAGTCGTGGAAAAAAAATATTGTTGCATGAGCTGTACAAAACTACAAACTGCCATAAAAAAATGAGAAAACTAAGAGTTCTTGTTACCCAATTGATTTCTGCATATTTTGACCCATTGCAGGAGCATTTGATACCACATATGATCTACTGTTACAAATACCAGATTCTTTCTCTTGGTTTATTTTTTTTTCCCATGGGTATGTGCCTTGGGGTGTGATTTATTTTTTATGATGCTTTTGTTATGATTATAGCACGCCAAGTTCTGATTGAGGTCCTAGATTACTTGTAATTTTATGGATTCATGATTCTTATTGTATGTTCTGTAGATATTGTTGGACCAGCCTTATCATATACATGCTCATATCCCATGGGAATCTCAGTTTGAATATTTTGTTGCTCATAATGATGTGGGGAAGGTCTGCAAACTCCTGGACATGATTCCCAATAGCATATTTTCAGAAGGGATTATAAGAGTAAATGTGGACAGTTTACAAGCTGCTGCCAACACTCCTGATTTAACACTCCCTGATTACAGCATGTACATATGTGACTCAGAAGAGTTTGAACCAGTCTGTATAGAGATACCACATGTTAAAGTACTTAGATCTTCGTGCAATCATGAATCGACGTTATATATTCGAATGGTAATGCAGCAGGAATTGGCAAAGAAACACATCTTTATGAAAGAGTACTGGCAAAGTACTACTGAAATTATACCTTTGCTTGCTCGTGCTGGCATGCTTATAAAGGTTGGTTCAAAGGAAGAATGTTCTACGACATCTTTTGCTTCAGAGATGCCAGATGATCCCCACCACCAGGGTCGTGAAGGTGCACTGCATAAGTTAATTATACGTTTCTGTGTGCAACATAACTTGCCATATCTACTGGACCTCTATCTGGACATCTGTAATTTGGTTCCTGAAAAGGATTGTATCCGTTTGCTCAAAGAAACTGCAGTAAGTTCTGGTGCAATTCTAGTTTATAAATACTTGCTATTCAACATTGTTGTTTGTACTCAGCTCTCTGACCTCTAGCAGTGCAGAGCTGACAGTAACCAGCTGGTTGCCAGGCAAACTAGATTTATTATTTTTAATAATAATAAAAATATTAGGCGCTAGGTAGATAGTTAGGTGTTCATAGCCTTGAGGAGGTCGTGGTCGTCTTCTTTTCTTGTATTCTATCAAACCTTTTCTTGTTATTAATGATGGCGGGCAACTCTTTTGCACGTTAAAAAAAAAAAGAAAATGGACTATAAATTTGCTATAACTTGAAATTTGTATGTTTTGAGGACCAAGTTATGACTGTTGTAGCCCCTTTAATCTACATGTAAACACTCTGTTTGAAAATATCATTTGGAAAAAGTATAAGAAGGTTAATTTTAATTGTGACCACCAGAGATTAATTTGCTCAACATGTTCCTGTTTAGTACTACACATGTAATTCTGTTTGATTTGGTTGTTATGTTGCGGATATTTCAGGGTGATTGCAAGTGGGCACAATGGTTACTCTTCTCTAGGATCAAAGGTTACGAGTATGAGGCATCATTCTCTAATGCCCGTTGGAATTTGTCAAAGAAAACGGTCAGTAATAGTAGTCTTACTGCTGTTGAGATAGATGAAATGTTGTATACAGTAGATGATATGGCTGAACGAATTGGTGAAATGTCTGCACTAGCTACCTTGATGTATGCTTCAGCACCAATTCAGAAATCAATATGTACTGGAAGTGTGAACAGAAGTGGTTCGTCTTCCCAGTGCACATTGGAGAACCTGGCTCCTTGTCTCCAGAAATTTCCAACGCTATGTAAAACCCTTTTTTCTTCTTGTTTTGGCCAAGATGAATATGGGTGTTTAAACTACTCTTCTGGTAATGGTAATCAACCAAAAACCTCATACACTATATTCAGATTGTTGAAGCTCTGCTTTTGAGAAGAAAAAAATGACCATTCATTATTTCCTTATGCTAAGAAAAGAAATGTGTTTTTTCAGTGTTTGGAAAAAGATCGATTTCAGAGTACGTGAGATGGCGCTATAGCATTTTTTCCTCTGCTGGAGGAGACACTTCGTTGTTGCAAATGCTTCCATGTTGGGTCCCAAAGTCTATTAGAAGATTAATTCAATTATTTGAACAGGTTTGTCTTTAATTTGGAAGGCACATTTCAGTTAACACAATATAATATAATTCAATTCTTTGAACAGGTTTTGAAGGATAGTTGTGTAAAGCCTGATAACACAATATATCCCCCTTACATTATGTGCAAGTGAATGCATTCTATTGACCTATTAGAAGTCCTAATGTAATTCAGCTGTAAAATTTATTGGCTAACCATGAAGGAAACCATGTTAGTGTTTGAATTTCCAGGCTAACTTCACTTCTTTTTCTTTGTTTTTCCTTGAATGTCCAGGAGAATTACTTCACTTCTAGTTTTGTCTTAATTTTTATATGTGCACATGTTTATTGTCTAGTTGTATTTGTAGCAGGGATAATCCTTTACACTTTTCTTCTTCACCATAATCTATTGTCAGGGCCCTTTCGGAATGCAACTTCTATCAAATGTCCCATCATCTGAAGAGCTATTCACTCACAATGTCACCGATTATATATACAATTCCACTGGATATACTGAAGCCAATGCACTGTCCTTAGAAGCATCGATCCAAAAAAGTGTTGAAGAAGAATTATATTCTTCCCTCGAGGTACATTAATCTTGCTTATCTTGGAAACCTTTTCTTCTTTGTTTTAGTATCTCACATCAGCTTCTTTACATATATGCTAATATATGTGTACTAGGACAACAATGGAGAATGCAAAACTTTATTAGAGAAGCTCCTCCAAATGTCTTGGCTTCTAGATGCCTTGTGCATAAGCCTGCCTACAGTGGATGAGCATAAGCTTAAGGGGCTCTTGTGTTCTTACCCCCATTTTGAAGCCTAATTGTGATTTTGCACTTATTTATTTAACCTTGCAATTTTGCCCCTGCCTTTTCAAACCGAAGGCAGAGTTTAACCTGCTCTGTTTAGAGGAGTTAACGGTGTCAGTTCAGCTACAAAGGCTACGTGTCCCATGTGAATTTGCCCCTAGGTTTTTGAGTACTTCGTGATTTTAACCTCTATTTTGGCATCGAATATTTGGACTGCATTTTGAAAGAATTTTTACATAATAAAATTGTAGATATTTCAAATCTAAGCAAAGTTCAACAAGTTCCACATGGTTAATCAACCATTGGCGGAAGCCGGGAGGGTTAGGATGAGGTCAGGGGTTAGTATTGTCTTTTAATTTTTTTTGCACTTATTCTTTTTATTTAATTCATTTATTCGTCCTTCAGTTAATAGAGGTCTAGAACCAGGGCGAATGGTGGCTTTCAGATTCAGAATTAAAAGAACGAGGGTAAAATTACAAAGTCAAAAAGACGAGGGTAAATCATAGTTGACATTCAAATTAGGGGCAAAAGCACCAATCTCCCTTAATCTTAAACTCCTGTCACCTAACCTTTTCCTGAAGCTAATAAATCCTACAAATTCATGCCCTTGACTTCTCCCTGACTTGTGTTCAGCTATAGTATTGCGACCTTATTGTTTCAAAAAAAAGAAAGTATTGTGACCTTCCTTTCTTAACTAGCATTTTCATTATTCCTCTCTTCAGGAGAAAGATGTGAGAGTGGAACACCATTTGCACCGTGGTCGAGCCCTAGCTGCTTTCAGGCATCTTATTGCTAAGAGGGCTTCACAGTTGAAATCAGCTAGTGCACGTCAAGTGATATCCGCACAGTCTAATGTTCAAGCAGATGTACAGTTGATGCTTGCTCCTCTAAGTCAAGCTGAACGATCAATTCTTATATCGGTATGTCCATTCTCCTGAACTGATTTTATACCAATGACTGTTCATGCTGTCAGTATCCATCAAGTTTCTGCATTGCATCTGAAGCATTACTGAAATATTGAGTTCCGCTTTACAGATAAGCATAGTCATACAAATTTGTCCATAGTATATATTGTTCATTTGTGGCTTATCAGGTGGCAGTATCCCAGTTGTTTTCCTGGAAATGATGACAAGTTTTAGTTCCATACTCCATAGCACTCCTAATCATACTAACCTCATAAAATTTTGTACATTTTTTTTTTAATTTAGGAATACACTTTTCATTTTTTCCACTTATTTCTGTAAATAAATTATGTTGCATTGGGCAATGTTTCTTCAAATGTTTTGGACTTCGATTATCCATATATTAGTAAATATATGTGATGAACTGAGTAAAAGTGGTACTAATATTTTATTCATAAAATTATTCCCTTATACAATATTGTCATAATATTTATGAATATATTACCTGTTGGGTAGTATTCCAATGTCTGAAACATCATAAATTTATATGAAGGCAGCAGGCTGATGCTTTGGCTCGTTATGTGTGTGCCACTTTCTTACTATTTTTCTCTTCTCCAAAACAGGTGGCTCCACTAGCTATTACAAACTTTGAGGACTCGACTCTAGTTGCTTCCTGTATATTCTTGTTGGAACTTTGTGGCCTCTGTGCCAACATGCTTCGTTTAGATATTGCTGCACTCCGACGCATCTCTTCATACTACAAGTCAGTTCAAGAAAATAAACATGCTGATCTATCTTCACTAGGGGCCCCAGAGCTCCATGTGCAGTCCCAAAGAGCTGGCATAGCTCCTGCTCTAGCTCGAGCACTAGCTGAAGATTATGTCCAATCTGATCATCTGCATGTTTTAGAGCAGACTCAAACCTCGATGACTCCCAAGAAGGAACAGCCACAACATCCTCTTATTGCTATTCTGCAGCACCTTGAAAAAGCAAGTTTGCCATCATTTGAGGAAGATAAAACTTGTGGATTTTGGCTTTTGACTGGTGTTGGTAATGCGTCTCTTTACAGATCGCAACAAAATGAAGCAAGTCAACACTGGAATTTGGTTACTGAATTCTGTCAGGCACACCATCTCCCACTAAGTACAAAATATCTTGCTTTACTGGCCAATGACAATGATTGGGTACTATTTTTTTTTTCTTTTGGTTGCTTTTTTCTTTTTAGATAAGTTCCCACACTGATTGTAATTGTGCCTTTGGCAGGTTGGCTTTTTAACAGAAGCTCAGATAGCTGGATTTCCTATTGAAGTTGTTATTGAAGTGGTAATTTTTTATATCTTTGTACCACATAACTTTAGTTGCAAATACCACATACTAATTTATTGCAGTTGGTGTTTCGTTCACTATCAGGCAGCCAAAGAGATCAGGGATTCAAGATTGAGGACTCACATACTGACTGTTCTGAAAAATATGATGTCACTTAGAAAGAAATCATCTAGTAATATACCTTCAGGAAGCAGTTATTCATCGTTCTCTGCTGTTGATAGCAATAATCCTATGGAACTTTTCTGCATCCTTGGAGTCTGTGAAAAGCAAAAAAACCCTGGGGAGGCACTCCTGATTAAAGCAAAAGAAATGCAGTGGTCTTTGCTTGCCATGATTGCTTCGTGCTTTCCAGATGTAACTCCTCTCTCATGCTTAAGTGTTTGGCTTGAGATTACAGCCGCAAGGTAATAACTTGAGCATATATTTTTTTTTGGCTAACATCTTCTTCTCTACTGTGTAATTTTGTTTGGTGTTTGTCGCTCATCTTAAGGGAGATGTCCTCGATCAAGGTGGATGATGTTTCTTCGAAAATAGCAAAGAATGTTGGATCTGCTGTTGATGCCACAAATAAATTGCCTAGTTCTGGCAGAAATGTTGAATTTCGTTACAACAGGAAGAATCCAAAGCGAAGACGGTTCCTGGAAGCATCACAGGAGAAGCTCACAATATGCTCCTCACTAGATAGCACATGTGGGCCAAATTCTGCTGCAACTTCCAATCCTACCTATATTGATGATCATCAGGAAAGAGGAAAGCCAATCTCTGGAGAAACCATAATGTCTGTTGATATTGATGAAAGGCTTGCATCTTTATCAAACATGGTAGCAGTGCTTTGTGAACAACAACTGTTTCTACCATTACTTAGAGCTTTTGAAATGTTTTTGCCTTCCTGCTCCCTTCTTTCCTTCATCCGTTCTCTCCAGGTTAGTAGTAATAGTCTATTTAGTTTATGATTTTTTTCCTCGAGTATGCAGGAGAACTGAGTGTCAATGCATCATGATTTAATTTGCAAGTAATATTCAACTAATTTGAGTATTTCTGTGTTACCCTTGAAAGGCATTTTCTCAAATGCGTCTGTCCGAGGCTTCTGCACATTTGGCATTATTTTCAGCAAGAATAAAAGATGAAGCCTCTCATACTCAACTAAACTCTTCCAAAGAAGTGTCAGTTGTAGCAGAATGGGTGGCTGTTACTTCTGTAAAAGCTGCAGATGCTGTCCTCTCAACCTGTCCATCAATTTATGAGAAGAGGTGTTTACTGCAGCTTCTTTCAGCAGTGGATTTCGCCGATGGTGGCACTTCATCATCTTACTTTAGCCGAAGATATTGGAAGATTAATCTGTCTGAACCTTCTTTGTGTAAAGATGGTGATATCTACAACTGGAATGATTTGATGGATGATGCTTCTCTTTTGACATCATTAGAGAAGGACGGTCAATGGGGGCAAGCTCGAACTTGGGCAAGACAACTGGAGTCAAGTGGCATAGCTTGGGAGTCTACTCTTGACCATGTCACTGAATCACAGGTATGTGGTTTCCCCCTTAATTTCTGTATAGTCCATCTATGTCTATACAAAATGAAATTAGGACTTTCGACTTGTACACCTGATCACTTTTTTTTGACACATCTTGTCTTACCATATATGAATTTAATTGTTACCATTAGAGTTTGAATTTACACAGCTCATTTAGCACCATTCGTCAATGACAGGCAGCTTAGTACATGTTTTGCTGTCTGAGATAAATTGTACTACTTGTAAAAAAAAGCAATTCTAGGTTTGGCCTATACCAAACTATCTTAAATTTGACTATGTTTACAGAAATAAGTATCAACATTTATGACTCCAAATAGGTATACTATGAAAATGACTCCAACTTTCTTAAGAGTGTCAAAGCATCTCGAGTTTGACCGAAATTATAGAGAGAATTATAAAGATTTATGACATCAAATATATATACTATGAAAATATAATTAATGAAGAATCTATTGATACTTAGTTGGTATCATAAACACTATTATTTTATAATATAAATCTGGCCAAACTTGAGATGCTTTAACTCCAAGAAAATTGGAACGACTTATAATTTGGAATTGAGGGAGTATGTTCCATGATTAATTTAATGATACTTTATTGGCATCATAAATATGAAATATCAGTACTTTTGGTATACATTTGGTCAAACTTAAGATGGTTTGATTTAGGGCAAAGCTAGAATTGCATTCTTTTCAGGACGGATGGGCCCATGCAACATCCTAATTGCTCTTCATGCCATAAATTAGTCCAATGTGTAAATTTTCCAGTAACATTCTCAAATCGCCCACTGTTTGCATGACACAAATTCTTCTTCCTCGGTGCTATGGCCATGCACTGGAAGCACTGTTTCTACCCTTGATGTCGATTTGTGAAACATAAGTTTGTTGGCTATATATAGAAACTATAAATATCACTAACTACTTGGGGAAGCATCATGTAAACAAGAGTACATTGGTGCACATATCCACAATTCAAATCTCATCACATGGATGCAATCTGAATGGCCTGAGTGAGCAGGAAATCCCCTCAGTCTATCTTATTCTTATGCAGATTTAGGCTCAATTGGATTTCGTCCAGTTAAAAGGTGAACACATCATGAAGGGATTCCCTGGTTCAGATTCAATCTGACGGATGAGATTAGTTTGTGTGTATGTGCACCAATATACTCTTGTGCACCTGATATTTAATAAACTATTTTATTTAACAAACAATAGTTTTTTTTGTCTTGACATTAGCTTCGCATGCACAATAATGGGGAAAAAAACAGAATCACAACCAACCATGATCACTATACTACATTTGCCATATACTAAGGATTTTATGGTGAGTCAGGTCAATCATGTGCAGCTACGGAGTGAATCGCCCGTTTACCCGCAAAGCCATCTTTTTAATCACCATGAACCAATTGTGGATTACATAATTAACATTCATCACTAGGAGTACATTTTGACATTCTCAGTATGGCCTTCTTATGTTATGCTGACATCCAGCTGTGGGACATGTGTAGGCAGAAGCCATGGTTGCTGAATGGAAGGAGTTTCTTTGGGATATCCCACAAGAACGTGCAGCCTTGTGGGGTCACTGCCAATCTCTCTTTATGAGACATTCTTTCCCTCCTTTTAAGGTATTCTTTTCGATAAGTAAAATGCACAGAAATGTTGTACTCCTTCCATTTGAATGAAAGGTGTCCTAGTTCTAGGCACATATATTAAGGAGGCATTAAGATGAGAGTAGCCTTCCTCTTTCTACCAAAGAAACAAACATGAAATGATCAATGCCATCTAGCTGCTGCATGTGTGGATAAAATCTTGCATGCTTGGAGAATGTAGTATGCCTTGTAATAAAAAAAACCCGTTAATAACCAATAAGGGCATATTAGGAACACTCATGGATGCATGCTTGGAGAATGTAGTATGCCTTGTAATAAAAAAAACTGCCTCAGATCCTAAACGTCTTGTATTATGAAATGGAGTATTTGTTTTCCCTTATCCTTGTAAATCACTAAATTGTATGTTCATTCGCCTTACATGCAGGCTGGATTATTTTTCCTTAAGCATGCTGAAGCAGTAGGAAAAGAGATACCAGCACGAGAGCTTCATGAAATACTATTGCTCTCTCTACAATGGCTAAGTGGAACTATGACTAAATCCCCTCCGTAAGCTTCATTTTTCCTTATTTATGTTCACATTATGCTCAATCTTATCATCTCCTTGCCATTTAGCACTTCCCTTTTTGCAGGGTCTATCCTCTTCATCTTCTGCGGGAAATTGAGACTAGGGTGTGGCTCCTGGCTGTTGAGTCAGAGAGTCAATCTAAGGCTGATGGTGAATTTGCCACTTCTGCTGTTGCTCATAACATAGCTGTTGGAAACAGCTGCAGTATTATAGAACAGACTGCTGATGTCATCACAAAAATAGACAGTAATATGAGCTTGCCACACATGAAAGTTACAGAAAAGAATGGCACACGGGACAGTTTATCAAGCCAGCATGTGCAACTCTTTGAGTCTAACAGCGAAGCATCTTCAACAACAATAAATAACACGAGAGCAAAGCGAAGGGTGAAAACAAATTCACCACTTAGACGAGGGGCCAATGACAATACTGAAAGTAGAACTAACGAGCTGGATAACAACTCTAACAGTTTTCATAGTTCAAAGATTGGAGAACAAGCTAAAATTTTACTTTCTGAAGAGGAATTTGCAAAAATGGAAGCATCTTTATCTGGCTGGGAACAAAATGTTAGGCCTGTAGATATGGAGAAGGCTGTTCTCTCCTTACTGGAATTTGGGCAAATAACTGCTGCTAAGCAACTCCAACAAAAGCTGTCTCCATCATATATACCTGAAGAACTTGTCCTTGTTGATGTTGCTTTAAGAGTTGCCAATAGCAACAGTAGTGGAGAGATCAGTTTGTCATGCTTGGACACACAGGCTCTTTCGATACTTCAGTCACTGGAAGCAGCGAATAGCTGCGATACGATTAGCCCATCACAGGTCTGGTTATTTTATCTTGTTCATTATGACATGATTCTGTTAGAAACTAGTGAGCACCTGGAAATTTCCATTTTTACATGAGTAGTTACACCAAAATAATGGAGTTGCTGTTTTTGCCACTTCTTCCAGGGTGGTGCAGGTTATTTCTGGGGTGGTGTTCAACAACTATCTAGAAAGAACTATCCCTGTTACTCCCTCTGTCCTAATATATAAGGCATAACAATTTTTTATTCGTTCTATAATGCAAGCCGTGCTCTCTTTCTCTCCCATCTAGACACACGTGCTGTTGGTTGTTTTTCCCTTATCTTTTTTTTTTTGGGGGGGGGGTGGGGGGG
>JAKNSH010391370.1:0-11227 GCA_027790015.1 Cymbopogon flexuosus
CTAATCACCTAGCCCGACGGTCGGCGCTCGCATCGCTCCCGGTCCCACCTACATCTGGACCGCGCCGCTCGCGTCCCTCCCTCCCACCGTCTTCCCTTCGCGGTTTCCCACCACACGCCACCCTCACGGGTCCACGGGAGCTTCCTGCGCCGAAGCTGGCCCACCCACCCAAGATTCATTAGCGGTTTCTATTTCCCCCACACATCCGTCTCCTGCCGCTCCTGGCGCCGCCGTCTCCGCTAGGGCAGCTGAGGTAGCCTTCATGGCCACCGGTGGCGGCGGCGGCCCCTGTCCCCAGCGTCCCTTCTCCAACACTGCAGCGGCCCCACATTGGTGGCTGCGACACTCCCCGCATCCCCATCTACGCCGGCGCTACCCGCTGCCTTCCACCTGTGGCGGCGGTGCCCCCTCCTCTCTCTCCGCTTCATCTCCCAGCGGCGGCGGCCAAGCATAGGCCTTGGGGCGCGACGTGGCCGGCTCTCCCCGCTGCACAGAGCCACAGATAAGCCTGGCTCATCCTACGGCGGCGGCGCTCACTTCCTCGGCAGCCGTGGCAGTGCGGGCGCGTGGCCGGCCTGATGGGCAGCGTGGGCTCCTGTTCGATCCGCGCGGCGCTGCGGCAAGCTACGTCCACTGGCGGTCCTTCCTCTTCTCCGGCAACGACACCCTCCTCTCCGGCGAGATAGTTAAGCAATACATTATTAAACATGTATTATTAAGTAATAAACATTACAACATCATATAACTAAATTTGAATTGAATCCAAAGTGGCCCACATGGATATAATTTGCTTTGGCATAATTGAGAGATCGTCGTGGAACAGCTAATGATGTAACATTTTTTATCACACCCGAGGCTCTGTGGCCTGTTGTTCATTAACTGATGCTCAACAGATTTCTTCATATGTTTTTGTATCTAGCATGGCTGACTTTGTGTAGTATATGGGCGTTTTGGACTTCCCTCTTTAAAAATTTAAGGTTTGTCCAAAATTAATAATATGATCGAGAATTGGATATGTATATACTTCCAATTGTTTTCATAAATTGTAGTCTCTCAATTATTTAATTTGATTGATGAAATTTTTGAGGATAACTTGCTTGTCCATAATATTGGGGTTCGGCATGTCAATTTGTTAGTTTCTGATCATTTGCTCTATGAATAGTGTCGCCAACATAATTAACTCATGGCTCTGAAGTCCTTAAAACACATTATTGTTCCATCTTTGAAATTATTTTGTATGTCTTTCAAAAGGAGGCGGTAATATTGTTATGTCTCCATCCTTGCGCCACTCCTTTCAAAATCAACTCGTTAGTGTGGTATGACGTTCTCCAACGTAACTTTTTCCATATACATATATATGATCAATAATGTGAAAATAACTGGATGATATATTGATTAAAATATATAATTGAACAAAAACATTGCATGTGGAAGAAAGATGGAGTATTGGTAAATTACCTTTTTTTTAATCTTTGGCATTATTATATATCATTGTAGTTTCTTTGCTACTACAATGCAAAAAAGTCATTATAGCTTGGACTGCGATATATATTCAAGATATCAAATTTATTATAATGATATAAATAATCATGGTGTAGTAATATTTTTTTACAAAAACATAGAGCGCTTAAAATAAGATTGCTAGTATTGATGTGGAGAAATGTTTTCGTAAATGTATAATAAACTTATTCAAAAACAATGGATGTTCATTATTTGTGGTAACGATTTATATTAGATTTTGCATGTGTATTTAGGGTCATCTTGTATTTATAAATTAGATTGCCAGTATAAAAAATGGCATAATATTTACTTGACATATAATTAACTTATTTTAAATAACAATGGTTATAATTTATTTACTATAATAACTTATATTAGTATTTTACACGTAGATTTAGTTATACATATTTTTATTTATTTATAATAAGAGCATGGGTTGATAATTTGGATAACCAGAAGGTTTACTTTATATTATCATTGTTAGTGACGTATGTGGCTAATTTGGATACAAACTAAGGAGATACTTTACATTATCATCTATCATAATGATAAATGTAGCTAATTTATATACAATTTATGGGCTTAATTTTGTGGCATAATTTAGATGCAAATTTAGAGAGCTAATTTCAGCTTTGGCATGGCTACCAAAATTGCCTCCTCTTAATTTATGTATAATATAAAGCAGTCTATCACAGAATAAGAATCTTATTTCTTGGTGTGGATTAATTGCCTCTAATCTTTTATGGATGTGATTACCTCTCTATCAAATTGTTGTAAAAACAGATAAATGCTAAAAATTTTCACGTTAATCAAAACTATTTGGTTGTTAATCAGAAGACCCAACCTATCCTCAACCATAGATAGATGATATTAAATTTTATTGAAAAAATTATCCATCTCCGAAATTAAATATAGATAAAAAAGAATAGCATATAAGATCTCCTTCTTTGCCGTATGGGAAAAAAGATCTCGACGAAAATAAATGTAACAAAAAAAATCTTAGTGACGTCAAACAACTTGGACGTATGGGATACAATTTCTTAAAGGAAAAACATTCATGTAATGACGTTCACACAACTTTGACATACAGTAAAAATTTTCTATTAGAAAAAAATTGTACCAATGCAAAGTTTATAGTGGATTAAAAAATATTATATGTTCCGATGACATTTATAGTTATGTAATCTTCAATTAGATATCATTAAAAAAAATAAAGTTATTTTGATGCCTGTTGTATCCAATGTTATATAAAGCCGGCCTCATGTAATATCTTAGATATTCTATTAACCAACTGTGGACGTAAGAAATTTAGGATTTTTTATGTATATAACAATTGCAATGGTGGGTTAACTTAGAAAAAAATAGATATATAATATAATGGTCGTGGGTTAACTTGGGCTAAAATAGATCCAATGACCATATATAGATGGTTAGTCATCCGATTGGATGGCTGGATGTTTCTGATTAATGTGGTAATTTTTAGTATTTATCTTTTTTTCTTAGCGCGTCTGGTGAGGATTAATGTGGAGCTTCCATTGGAGCCTCCAATTAGTAATAGTAAGATGATTTTTCGGAGTTACAATTGAAAATTTTGATACCGTATATATGACTTTTTTTTTAACCACAAACAAAACTTTAGCGGGCTAAATTTAGTTGTTATGGATCCAAACAACCTAACTAAAGACCACCTAAACTTGGGTGAGCTTTAGCTGTTTCAATGTAGCTAAACTTCATCTGAGTCTATTAGTTGGACGATCTAAATACCCCAAGCTAAAGTTTGGCTTTAAAATTTTAGCTCGCTAGACTTTAGTTTAGTTGGGTAGATCCAAATAGAACTGTCCAATGAAAAAAAAAAGAATCTCAGGTTCACAAATAACATATAATGACAATATTTATGTACACTACATTCGCAGCTCTTCCACATGTTTTAGAATACCACTCCAGCTATTTTTCCCTATTGGTGTCATGTTTGTATCGTCTGGCATCCAAGCGTTAGGCGCTGGCAAGGTGGAAGCTGAGGGAGCTCTCGCTCAAGTGGTATCCGTAGAAGGGTTCAAAGATTTGCAACCGTTGGGTGTAAGCTGAGGGAGCTCAAGTGGTGCTTGGGGTCTCGGATCTCGGGATCCAGCTCCTCGCCCTCAAGTGCAGGAAGCTCACCAGCTTGGATCTCTCCTACACCATGGTGAGCGTTGTGCGGGTTTCTTTGGTTTCTCTTTTCGTTTCTTGGACCAAAAAATGGCGATGGGTGATGCTGTCGCATAGTTCGCTTCTAGTACGTTTCTTGTTTTGTTCACCAGATTCCCTCTTTACTTCATCCGAGCAACTAAGTCTGCTACCTTCATCAGTCACTAGTACATCATTTGCTCATTCTAATTTATTCAGTTACTGCTTAGGGAATTGGATCACTTGTCCATATAGGTAGTACAGTGTAGTATTATTTATCTGCAGACGTCCTTATATCTATAAACATGGCAAATCAAATTTTCATCAATGGATTAGTAGAGTAGTTTTGGTAACCAACTCTAGTTCCTTCTGCTGTTTTGTGCCTACCGACCCACTTATCTTATTGTGCTGGAGTAATGATAAAATGGAAATGCATTCTGTTTCAGGTGTGGAGGCCTTAGTGATGATGGAATTGTTCAGATTGCGCAGGGTTGTCTGATGTTAGAGTCTGTCAATCTATTGTACTGTACAGAAATAACAGACCGTTCACTGATTGCACCTCTCAAAATGTGCAAAGCTGAATACTCTCGAGATTAGTGGCTTGCCCAGGGTTTACATCCATTGTGCTCTCAGAAATAGCGATGGGGTGCAGGCTACTTTCCAAGCTTGATATTACGAAATGCTTTGAGATCAATGAAGTTTGGAATGCTGTAGCTATCCCAATTCTCTCATACCCTCCGACAGGTATTATCCTTTCTCCTGCAACTATAACTGGAACCTGATGGTACCATGTATCTTCTGCAGTTTTGCTGATACCATCTATGTCTCATCACAGATAAACATGTCATATTGTTCAGTCACTGATATCGGGCTTCTTTCCCTTTCTAGCATATCCAGCTTGCAGAAAACGAAACGCCTAATGGATTTGAATGCTTCATGAAGCTTCATGGATAGCATCTCCAACAGTTTTGCATATTTAGTTTGGCATTTCTTCTTGTTTGCCAACTCCCCAACCAATATGCCAAGTCAAAAAAAGGGGGTCTCTCTAATAGTTTGGCAATTTTTGGTTGGCAAATCAAAAAAGGGCCCACGAGCTACCGGTGGTTGCCAATTCCGCGCGAAAACCTCCTCCCTCGCACGAAGAAGGGCGCCTGTGCCGCGCCGTCGCCCGAACCCTCGACATGTTGCAGCCGGTGCCTCTACATAGTTCTTCCATTTTATTGTTATGATCAGACCATATTTTCTATCATATGTGGTGAACATTTTTTATATAAATGAAGCAGCTTTCTTCATTCATTTGCGATGAACAAATTTGTTTACATCATTTTATACAATTTTGCTTATGGCGGAGGGAAGTACTATACATCAGCCGGCAACAGTTGCAGCTTTGTCGATCTTCCTTGCCACGTCCTGCCGGCCGATCAAATACAGTCAAGTTCGCTGCAGCAGATGCCGATGAACGCGCGGGAGGTCAACTGATGCGCGAATGCCAAGTCTCAGAAGTTTGGCATATTTGCCAACTCAAGAGCCCCAAATGCCAAGTATACCAAAATGCAAACCTCAAATGCCAAACTGTTGGAGGGTCTATTTTGAGGTTTTTGACAAAAAACGAGAATGCCAAATCCAAATACCAAACTGTTGGAGATGGGCTTGACGGCTGCTCTCATGCTTTGTGGTTGTTTGACAAGTGAAGCTTCATGAAGCATTCAAATCCATGATGCCTTCTCATATGATAAAAAATGTTCAGGCATGTGGCTGTGTTTTCCAGTGGATTGATAAACCATTTAAGGTATTGTACTGCTCCCCTGGCTGCTTTACACAGTGTTAGCCCTTGTGTTCACCAACTCCTTTAGGTATATTGCCAGATTTTCTACTTGACAACACATAGTATTTGCTTCACAAAACTTGTGGTTTTATTAAGCTATGTTTGTGCTGCCAGATCTAAATGCAATGTTGAATTTTTTTTTACTTCCAATATTTTTCTATGCTTCAAAAAAGACAGCCCATGATTTGCATAGGGATGGTGTTTAAAGAACTGCCTAAGAGCATAACACTGTGTCTTGTATCTGTTGACTTTTGAGTGGATTTGTTCTTAGTAGAATTACAAGCCTGCAAAAGTCGAAAGTGTCTAATAACAGTTAGCATGGCATCTCCATCTACATCTGCTGTGACCATTGATCTCAAACAACAATTACCAACCAATGAACCACACAAGAATTGACGTGTTCCACAGCCACCTATGGGCCAGCGCCGGCGTCTCCGTGCACACCAAGCAGGGATGGAAGGGCGCCAACCAGGACGCCATGACAGTCTCCCAGGTGCATCACCTCACCTCACCCTCCCTCCACTCTGTCTCTTCTCTGCGGCCACCTCTGATTGGTGGGTTGCAGAGCCTGTGCCTACTGGTTCTCGCCCTTGCACAGTTGATTTTGTCTAACCAGCAAAAATAAGAGCAATTAAGAAAAAAAAGAAATATCTGGGATAGTGTGTATGTTTTCCCAATATACAAGCTGTCCACGATGTTGTTGCAACTTGCAATGAGAGTTGTGTTTACCAACTTAGTTTGAGAAAAGTGCACCAGATCTATCTACTATACACTGTACCTGCTAGTGCTAAGAATTGAATTAGTACAAGCAAAAAAAAAAAAACTGATCCTTTTAGCAACCTGAAATTATGTACTTCGCCATCTTTATTGCCCACACCACCAATGTCCTGACAGCTTGCATTGTACATGAACCTGGCCGGCCGAACATTAAAAGCAATGTTGGCACATCCATATCTTTGTACCTTAATTTTAGCAACGCAAATGCAAGTACACTGAATTTTCTCTTTTACAATCGCAATTTGCTTGATCATGATGAGTCTCAATTGTGTCAAGATGCTTAAGACTTTTGCTGGCCAAAAAGGCCACATCTTCTGTGGAGTGTTTGATGGGCATGGTCCTCTTGGCCGGGAAGTCGCTCGCCATGTCCGCGACACCCTTCCAGTGAAACTAAGCCTCTTCTTTGAAACCGAAAACTGGAGATGAAGATTGTTAAAGTGATACTGTGAAGCTTAAACCTGTTGAAGATGACTTAAGCAACAATTTGAAGCTCAAACCTGAAGAAGATTACTCAGGCAAAGTTTGAAGCTCGGAACTGAAGAAGATGATTCAGGCAATAGTTTGAAGCTCAAACCTGAAGAAGATAATTCAAGCAACAGTTTGAAGCTGAAACCTGGGCCGCGCCGCAGGCCGAAAGGAGAGGAGGGAGAGTTAGAGCCTGAAACGGTTTCCTCTTTTATTTTTCCTTTTTCTTTTTTCCCAGGATTTGTATTATGGACTTTTGAATTGATTTGAATTTGGATTTGGAAATGTATTTAAGGAGTTGTACTACCATAAGGAGTTGTACTACCATAAGTTCAACAAGCATAAGCATTCAACATCACACATGCAGGATTATATTCTTATATAAAATCTATTCGTAATAAATAATCCTACACGGTAAATTTATAAAGGATTTTTAGAGAAGATTTTAAAAGTTCAAATTTTTAGTGGTTTTCAAAATACGGAAAAATTCAGGGTGTTACACCGGCCTTTCCCTTCCCTTTGTGTGAATAATAGATGGAAGGACACCAGGATGATTCATCTAGGCCGTGGAATTTCTGTCCAAAGTATCACTGGAATGAAGCTTACGTGAACACGGTGGCAGGTTGCCTAGGGCCTAGGGGGCGCCGTCTCATGTCTCTAACGTGAAGTCTGGCCACTTAGAGCTTCTTTGGCAAGACTTTTGAGTGCTCCGACTTCTCTGCACACAGAATTTGCAACAACATTGTTTTTAGAAAAGGAAATTGCAACAACATTGTAGCAGGCTGACGGTGAGCGAGGAACCTGTGAAACTATTGTTTTTAGGCTTCACCAAATCCACAGCTTCTCTTAAATCCACAGCGTCCGCAACGGCTGATCTCAAATCGTCGGCTAGCCTGGGTTAAATATACAGTAGTAAACTAATATGTCCACTATCTTAAGTGCGCTCTCCTCATTGGCAGCAAGAGAAAAGCAACGCCATGCCACCACGCGATCTAATTCTGGCTTTGAGCTAGCGATGAGTATCTCGCTAGTGACTAGTATTTTACTATTTCCATCTCCCTCCACGTCATTCTAGCTAGCAAATAATCGACCATTGTTGGAGAGACCCTAACAAGGAGCTCAAGCTTCATTAAACCATATGCAAAGGGGTCCTGCCTTAATTTATATTTTTATCATCTTGCAAGACATAAGAAAAAGTGGCAAATTAATGGAGTGTCATAAACATGTACTGTACGTGTACACTACCCTGCAATGCTTTTGCTATGCTTGTTGTGTGTGTGCTTGCATGCGCGCGCCATATATCGATCAATCAATGAACGTTTAGATCCGCTCCTGCCTCCTGCGTCTCTCCATAATAAGGATTTAGTAGTAGTGGTGTATGACCGGAATAACGTGTAGCGGCACGGCTCGTCGAGCCTCCAAAACTTCCTCCGCAACTCAGCGAAAAACGCCCTCAAGTCACGTCACCGGCTAGGCCGCCGCCCTCGGGTTGGTGCCTGCAGCGAGCGAGAAATGGTAGTCTTCAGCGACCTGCTCTCTATTGGATGATGTCTGGATATATTATCAACACATCAGTGCCTGCCGAAACATTGCCAGTTTCGTCGATCATGGAAGGAGTTAGAAGGTCTGTTTTTCACGGTGCCCTGGTTCTGGCGATCTCGAAGGCGATTCCGTCCCCGACCTTGATCTAGGCGCCGCCTCCGGTGTCTAGGTCCGCCACGCCGCCGGCCGCTCGGCTGCGGTGTCCACACCCTGCCGCCAACCTGCAATTGGTGTCAGCCACCGCAAACTGTCGGCTAGCCTTCATGGCGCCGCCGGCCACAGACTACCCTTAGGGTCTTGCCGCTTAGGAACAACCCTAGGTCGGGACTTGTTTTCTGACTGCGTCGTTTGATCGCACAGGTCATTACCTTGTGCCCTCCATTCCGATCCATGGCGACGGGAGGAGGTGGCGCCTCGAGGGGTGGAGATAGAGATCAAAGCCCAAACGTGACTGAGTTGCTTCGAAAACAAGATAACCTGTTCGTGGCCCCGGTGACAGTTCACATCAGCACGATCCGCTCGGCGATGAAGCCTGCTTGGGGTAATCCGGCAGGACTCAAGGCTCGGCCATCGGTGCAAAACAAGATAACCTGTTCGTGGCGAAATTTGGCAGTGCCAGGGACATGGAGAGGGTGCTGACTGAATCCCCATGGATGGTGGGCAAGTATGCAGTGCTACTGCAGGATTACGATGCGAAGCTTAGTGCATCGGAGATTGTGTTCGACCGCTTGGAACTCTGGGTTCGTGTTCTCAACCTGCCCCTAGGGTGGATGAACAGGGCGAAGGGATCCAGAGCTTTAGGTTTGATCGGGAAGGTGGTGAAGATGGATGTTGATGATGATGGCAAAGCTAGTGGGGCTTTCCTGCGTGATCGGGTGGCAATTGAGATTGATAAGCCAATCCGACGGGGAATACTCCTTCGTATGAACAGGAACGAGGAGCCGCGTTGGTTCCAGGTTTAGTATGAGAAGCTCCCATATATTTGCTTCTCGTGTGGTCTATTAGGGCACTCGGACCTGGAGTGTCCAACTTACTCGAGACGACAAAGGAAAACTATCGTATGATGTCTCTCTCAGACCTCCTGAAGAAAAAGTGCCGCTTTCAGTCCTTTGCCGGGGCGGCTGCTGAGTCTTACGGCAGTGGATCGTCATCTAACCTCAGGCAGTCTCGCTACCATGGCAAGTCGAGTGAGTCGAGGTCTGCCACAGGTTCTCGTCAGTCTGATGGTTTTGTTGGCGACTCAGAGGAACTTGAGGTACAGTCCCTTCTCAAACAACAGGTGGTGGAGGAAGGGCAGGGTGACAAGGAGACTGCACCAAGAGCTAGCAGGAAACTTGATCTGCAAGGAGAGGAAGGGCTGGCTCGGCAGACTTTTTGCAAAAGGAAGTCGAAGACACCGAACCAGGTCACGCAGACGCCAGACCTCAACCTCCCGCTGGGTTCCTCTAGTGCACTGGTACCCGTTGGGCTGGTGAACACACGGGTGAGTGAGATGAATGCAGGTGTGGATAGCGGCGACGGTGGTAGTATGATTGAAATCCTAAAGAAACAAAAGAGGGGCAACAACCTGAATGCACAATCGGCGGCGCCTGCGGAGGACAGCCCCCGCTGGGCACCATGAATATTCTAAGTGTGAACTGCCGGGGCTGCGGGCGGTCCGAGGCAGTTCAAGAACTCTGCCACATTGTGGAGGAGAGAAGGCCCGCGGTGGTGTTTCTTATGGAAACACGAATGGGAGAGGAACGCGCTCTTGGTGTGAAGAGAGATCTTGGCTTTCCAAATGCAATTGTTGTCAAATCTGAGGGGCTCAGTGGAGTTTTGATGTTGCTTTGGAAGCAGGATGTCGTGGTGGCTGAGTTGAGTAAGTCTAAGTTCCACATTGATGTTCTATTGTCGTGCGACAAGCTGAAGATCACGCAGTGGAGATTGAACAGGTTCTATGGTGAACCACATCGTGATCGACGCAAGGAT
The DNA here is from genome assembly GCA_027790015.1 of Cymbopogon flexuosus. Taxonomy (NCBI): domain Eukaryota; kingdom Viridiplantae; phylum Streptophyta; class Magnoliopsida; order Poales; family Poaceae; genus Cymbopogon; species Cymbopogon flexuosus. The sequence goes on from JAKNSH010391370.1 coordinate 10,244, forward strand.
AGCTGGTACCTCCTAAGTTTTCTGAGGGCACAGTCAATGTCACCATGGCTGTGTCTAGGGGACATTAACAAGGTGCTGCTAGTGGAGGAACAGATGGGGAGCAACGAAAGGGAGGCGTGGCAAATGGCAGCCTTCCAGGGAGCCGTCACCGACTGCCATCTCAATGATCTAGGTTATCATGGTTTACCATATACCTGGGATAACCGGCTGGAGGGGGTGAGAAATGTGAAGGCTTGGCTAGGTCGTGCGTTTGGGGACGATAAATTCCTAGAGGCGTTGGGTGGCACCAAGGCCTATCACGTCCCGCTAGTGGAATCAGAACACTGTGCCTTGCTAGTGGAGGTGAGGGAGAAGGTTCCGCTGGATCGCGGCAGAGGCCAAAAGAGGCATAAACCATTCCGCTATGAAAACATGTGGAAGAGCCATGCCGAATACATGGAGTTTGTCAATCGAACTTGGGACCCGGGACCAGGTCCCCTTGATCTCACCTTGTATCGAGGGCCTACTGAAAAGGAACGCTTGGTGATGTCCAAGTTGTCGGATGTGGTTGCCACAGAAGAAACGATGGAGTTTGACAAAGGTCAAGAATCTCTTGGCTCAGGGATGGGGATCGTAATACTGAATTTTTTCAAGTGAAAGCACGGGCTCATAGCCGAGCTAACAGAATTAAAGTCCTAAAAGATGATACAGGCCGACAAGTGGATTTGGAGCGACTGACCTGTGAGTACTAGCAACATTTATTCACGGCTCAATCTAACCTCCAACCAGACTTGGTGTGTCATTTTGTTCTAAGGAAAATCACTGCAGAAATGCGAGACATCTTGGTGGGCCCGTTCTCTGATTCTGAAGTGGAGAAGGTGCTTTTTCAAATGGCCCTGAGCAAGGCTCCGGGCGTGGATTGTTTTGATGCAGGTTTCTTCCAAACTCATTGGGAGCTCGTTAAACCCTACGTGATGAATGCGGTTCTGGGGTTCTTGAACGGGG
>JAKNSH010391645.1:0-11863 GCA_027790015.1 Cymbopogon flexuosus
CTCCTACCAGTGTTGTGCTGTTCAACCTTACACTAAATAGCGCTCTGAATTTTGTTCAAACAAAAATACTAGTGTAGTTGTCTGAAAGTAATCTTTTCTTGCAAAGGAAAAGTTCCTTTTTTTTTTTGTTGTGGCAATTTGAGGTCTGTTTTTTCTTCTTCTTCAGTTTCCATCTTCAGTGCACACAGGATGTGTTTGTGTCCAATTGTCCATGAACATAATATATACATTTTGTTCAACGATATTGTTTGCCTCCGTTCTAAAACATATAGTATTTATTGAGTTATATGGGCCGAAAGTAAATCTGCTCTTTGACGTCGTTCAAATTCTTGGCCTAATAACTTCCGTTTGAGTTATACGGGCCGAAACGGAACTCAGGCTGCGATTGTTTTTGGGCCTTGTCGTGCAGTCCCTGATTGCAGGGGCCGTTTGAAGATTCATCAGTAGATTGAAGAACGGGATAGGCCCAAATTCATGGATCTTCTTCTGCAAGGCCGGAACGAAAAAAAAGTCAAAGCCATTTATATTTTAAAAATGCTAGAACTTTTGAACTGTAGAGTATATACATTTTATGTTCCGTGTGTTGTACGTCACGAGTCAAATAAAACTAGATCTCAGTTGCATATGAATTTTTTTTAATAGAAATTTATGCGTATTCACATACAGTATGACTTAAAATATATTGTACTTAATAAAATATACTTAAATGTCAGTTGTGACGAGGACGCGCGCGCGCGACGGGCATCAGAGCGCAAGTCTGTGCCTGCCTGCGAATAAATGAGTGAATGCGTGCGTGCACGCGATGCAGACCTAATCCGATGCGACGGTCCATAACGGCCATGATCGGCCTGCCCAGCCACTGCGATGCCGGCCTCTCTCTCGTTTTCTGGCCACGACGTACGACGGGAGGCCGTAGGACGTCGCGGATCCAGCAGCACCGTCGTCGCCCCGCCCGTCTAATACCGTACGGAGTACGTACGTCCCCATCCGTAGCAAGCTGTACTGTACGTACGTGACCAGTAACAGAAAGGGCCACCACTTGAATTCCCGCCGGCGCCGGCGCCTGCCGCCCACACTTATTGCGACCGATCCATCGAATACATCTTGTTGCATGCAAATGTAATCGGCCCGGCCGGCGACGCGCAGCATCAGTGGTGACGTCCGGCCGTTTTGTTCAGTACGCAGAGCGATCGAACGTACGACAGTACACTCGTCGTGCCACCTGTCGACAATCCATTTTCCATATGTCTTCCTTTAACACCATCAGAGACCTGATATGCAGATACAAATTCATTCGACGTGCATCTAGGCCCCCGTTCTAGATACACAGACATCGCTATTGGCGCCAATTGAAATCCACACTATTTTAGCGCAAAGGTAAATGAATATGTGAGTGCGGTGGAGGGAAATTTGAAATGCACCAGAAGCTGCAATCCCATAGCTATAGTTGTTCAATATGGAAGGCAATGCAGCCGTGATTGACCACGAAAAGAAAAAAATCAATATGGAAGGGCATTCAGTGATTGATTGATTCAGGAGGGGAAAGAAAACCCTAGCTCGACCAATCCCTCCTCCCCGCCACAGATCGAGCACCTTCCTTTACCTCCCCTCTTTTTTTATAGAAAACTAGAAAGGCATCAATAAAAACAACGATGAACTTATCAAGGTACTCTATGAATACTTTGTTCATCGGGTATATAAAGTAGGCAGGTGCATTAGTTATCATTGATAGCTTTTGGCACCCTTGGTTTGCCATTCTTTGGTGGAGCATTAGGAACATTATTAGACCTTACAAGAACAATGCTAGCTTGCTGTGGATGCTGGGCTGGCGCCCTGTACTACTTCTATTGTGGTGCAGGTTGGGCTGCTGGCCACGGTTAACTAAGCTTGACTATCCTTGATAGCGCTGATGTGGATAGGCTTGCTAGGGTGTAGTATGGCAGCTAGTGTTGCTCCTAGTCAGCTACCCTTGAATCTCCCCTTTTTTGTCCTCCATCTAACGACGTTTGTTCTTAATAACATGTGCATTGTCAACTAGTTGCTGAAAATTTGCAATGCTATGAGAGAGTAACTGATATTGTAGACTATCACTTAGTCTCCCCATGAATAGCTCCACTTATCATCTTCTACTTGAGTAGGTGCATAGCATGACAACTGTATAAATTTAGCACGATATTTAGCATCGGACATGCTTCCCATCTTGAGAGACAATTTTTTTCTTCTTCAGCTTTATTAGTCCAGCGTGCACATGATGAGAGCGAAATGCAGTATGGAATTCTTCCCAAGCTGCAGGATTAGCTTCATTACGACCAAAGCAGAAAGAATCCCACCAATCAAAAGTTGCACCCTGCAACTGCCCAGATGCATATAAATTATAAAACCTTCTCAGTGCGATTGCATTAGTCAATCTCAAGTTGCCTTTCAATAATACATAGCCGGTCATCAGCTTGGAGAGGATCAGTGGAATGCTTGAAAACTGGTGGGTGTCCATTCAGAAACTCTCCACTCTGTCCCTAACTTGTGGAGGGGCTTTCCCATATCCATTTTCGTTGTTCAGCATGTTTTGCATATTCCAGGCTTTGTTGTAATAGCTGAGTTTGTATCATCATAAGCTGCTCCATATTCATAGGTGCTGGTGGTGGCAGATTTTCACCTCCGTGACCTCCCTGCTGCCTCCTAGTGTAAACCATCTATAGCACATATACAATATATAAGTTTCATATGTCCAGAACAAGTAGGATATTGAGATATGGCAATATCATACAGGTTAATGATACAGAACAGAAGGCAAAAGATATATATTTAGATAAGGCAAAGGTTCTAAATTTTTCTGGCAAGTTGGACAGATAACTGGTCATACTTGCTCTCTGTTAATCATTTGAATGTGAGTCTTACATTTATGGAAAATCTTACAAAATTCTCTATAGCTTTCATTCAGAACACATTTTTAGATTCTGCTATTTACTCAGGAGAAAACAGACGTTACATAGTTCTGACAGCAGATTTCTGACAGCACATAAACACAGATTTGCAAAAGGCAAAATTCACAGAACATAATAGATTTTAAGGATATTCCAGAGCCAAAAGAAAGATAAATGAGTCTACTATCTCCCACAAAAATTTCATGATTTTTGGACGATCAGAAGCCGAGATATGATCAGATAAAGTCAGACTGCTCCAGATTGACGGATTTAGACAACAGACTAAAAAGACACTCATCTATTTATTCATCATATAACTTTAAGCCTTAAACTTAACTAAATGATTGTGGACATGCCACAACCATCAGAATCAAAACAAAGATCCAAATCATCCATATGGCATTAGTTCCAACTACTAAGTGACAATTGTTCAAACATTAGAAGTAAAACTAAACACACTCTCACATAAGAACCACATGTGTTTATTACATATGGGGAATCATCCTAATGGTCGATATTGGTGCTGGTATTGTGGTCTCCATGGACGCCCTGTTCTTTAGTGTCGACACAGCTAGTAGAGGCATTTCCGATTCACAACCATCAAGTTGACGCTTCAGCGCAGCATGTTCATGACAGAGTCGTATGTGTGCCTTTCGTAAGGCATTCAAATCATCCAAGGTCTGCTCCAGACATATGTTTACTTGCGCCAAGTGCTCCAGAGTGGACCGGAGCTTGAAATTCTCCTCCCCAACTGGAGCAGCAACATTCCAAGTGGGCTGTCCGCTCCGTCGGCATGGAAGATAGTGATCCTCCTCCTAATCAATGTCGTTGAAGTGATGGTCATGGTTGACCAGGAGAGCTTGCCCGACAGCATCTTGGATTGCTGCTACCCATGTGAGCCTTGCGGTGACAGCACGATGGATTTAGTGCACCTTGCTGTCCTCGCAGATGTACACCACGGTCTCACAGAAACTAGTGTAGTCGGGGTGGCTCCAAACATCTGTCTTGTATTTGTGCTCCTAGGGTAGTATCAGCGAACAAGTGAAACAAGCTTCTAATGGTAGTAGCCATCACCTTGCAAATCGAGGTGTTATTCCACTATCCAGCCATCAGCAAGGAGGGTGGCATAGATGTCATCATTGTACTTGTGCTCCTAGGGCGGTAGCAGCGAACAAGTGAAACAAGCTTCTAATGGTAGTAGCTACCTTGCAAATCTAAGTGGTACTCGACTGTCTAGCCATCAGCAAGGACAGTGGCATAGATGTCATCACCTGCGTCACTACCATCATCTCCACCAACACCATCGTCACCACCATCTTCTCCAGTTTTTCCATTGTCACCACCATCATCTCCATCAGAATGTGAGCTGTCAGAAGTCAGAACCATCCCCCATCGTCAGGATCTCCAGCTCCCTCATGACCACCTTGTTGTTCCTATGCATCTTCTTCCTCCACGGGCTCATCGTTGGAGTACTCTGCCTCAATTGGGCTCCTCCTCGAGAGGCTCCTCATCAAGTTCATCCTCCAGAGGCTCCTCCATAGGCTCACCTCCTGGGGATCCTCCTCATTCGGTCATTCCTCGGTGCCTCCACTAGATGCGGGGGGAATGTGCTTGCCAAGCGTGAACCTCATCCTATATGCGGGTGCCCTCAGGACATGCTTGCGAGGGGTCTGCCTGGTACGAGCCATCTTGAACTTGGCCTATTTTTTTATAATTGCTACAAATTTGAATAGCATCAACTGATGATAAAATTTTCAATTGACTACTATTTCTCACAACAAGTACATTTCATTCATCACCACCTCATGTTCGTACGGACGCACCGTATGTGTTCATATGGACATTTGGTGATGATGAATGAAAGATACATGTTTAGTTGTGAGAGATATTAGTAGGTTAAAAATTTTATCATTGGTTGATCCTAATCAAATTTATAATCAGTTATATAAAATAGGACAATGTCTACTAATCCTGGCTCTCGAAATCCTTCTCTACTATAAAATTTGTGCTTTAACACAAACCTAAAATACCATAAAAAATACGGTGTGAAGGAAATGGCTCCAACAATGGTTTATGTGAGAATACCACAGTGTTGATATGTAAGTCGCGCTTGCTCATGCTTTTATTACTAGTTTCCTATATATTATTCTAATCGCAACCATATATACATTTTCTTTTGCCATGGCTACACATTCGAAAAATTTATGGTTTATGTTTTCGAGCAATAGAAGAATGAAGATACTTATCATGATTCACTCTGCCTGTTGAAAAGTGATCTAAAGACACAAGTGCTGATGTATACCATGCAAACTCGTTGATTGAACTTCCCGTACATGGCCGCAGCCGAATGTACATAGTTTTGAATAGAACGAAGGTATCTTGGAATGGAAATTCACCCGTTCAAAAAACATTGCAGAAGACATAGATGCTTAACTTCCTTCCAAGGTTACGGCAGAGAAATGAATGAACGCCTACTGCGGCTGTTTACCGAGGAGGAAGTGAAAGGGGCTGGATGCTATCAGTGATTTCAAGGCTCCTGGTGCTGATGGGATGACGTCGCTGTTTACAAGAGATATTGGGCAACTGTGGGTGGCGATGTCACAAGGGAGGTTTTACACTTCCTGAATGGTGGCAACCTTGCCCAGAATGGAACAAAACGGTAATAGTACTAATTCCGAAGGTCCCCAACCCTGAAAGTTTGAAAGATCTTAGACCCATTAGCTTGTGCAATGTGATTTACAAAGTTGCTTCCAAAGTGCTGGAGGGAAGGCTCAAACTTATCCTACCAGATATTATTTCACATAATCAAAGTGCTTTCATTCCGGGGCGTCTTATCACTGATAATATTCTGGTAGCCTATGAACTTACCCATCACTTGCAGAACAAAAGGAGTGGAGTTGACAGCTATGCAGCACTCAAACTTGATATTAGCAAAGCCTATGACAGGGTGGACTCGTCTTTTCTTAGGCGCATGATGGAGAGATTAATTGGGTTTTGACGGAAGATGGGTGACGCTGATTATGCAGTGCGTAAGCACGGTATCCTACAGAATCAAGGTCAATGGTGTACTGATGGATGAGATCATTCCATCGAGGGTTTAAGACAGGGAGATCCTCTCTCTCCCTACCTTTTTCTGATCTGTGCGGAGGGCTTTTTCTGGGCTGTTGAATGAAGCTGAGAGGAATAATAATTTGGAGGGTGTCACTATATGTGCCGGTGCACCGAGCATTACTCACCTATTGTTTGCAGATGATTCTTTGCTTCTCCTAAAAGTTAATGAAAGGAATGCAAATTGTCTGCAACATATACTGCAACTTTATGAGGATTGCTCGGGACAAATGATAAATAAGGAGAAATCGTCAATCTTATTTAGCAAGAATTGTGGGGATCAAGCGAAGACTGAATTCATGTCTTTACTTGATTTGTCTCAAGAAGCAAGGAGTGATAAGTATTTAGGCCTACCGGTGTACTTAGGACGATCCAGAAGCAAAATGTTTACATACTTGAAATTAGAGTGTGGAAACGCATCCATGGGTGGATGGAGAAGCTCTTGTCAAAAACAGGAAAAGAGACCCTGATCAAGGCTGTGGTGCAGGCAATCCCAAGCTATGCAATGTCGTGTTTTGACTTAACCAAGTCCCTATGCGATGATATAAGCTCAATGATCTATAGATTTTGGTGGGCACAACAGGAGAACCCAGATTCTCTGTGTACCCAACTTCTAAGAGCGAAGTACTGGCCAAATGGCAATATTTGGGGGGCTAAAGAAGAACCAGGGATCTCTTATACATGGCGTAGACTGCTTAGGGGTCTTAAGGCCATGGAGAAACGTATCATTTGGAGAATCGGTGATGGATCCCAAGTGTGCATCTGGGAGGACTCCTGGATATCGGCGGGACCATCCAAGAGGCCCATAACCCCCCGGGGTCACATCTTGATATCCAAGGTTTCAGAGTTGATCAATCCTGACAGTGGAACTTGGGACGTAGAGCTGATCAAGGAGATGTTTTGGGAAGAAGATGTGATTAATATCCTGGCCACTCCAGTATACAGTGATAGAGAAGATTGTGTGGTGTGGCATTATGATAAAAAGGGCATGTTTTCGGTGAAATTAGCGTATCATGTCCTTGAGGATGAAGCTGAGATCAAGCAAGTTAAGTAGTGCGGTGAGTCATCACGTGTCCAAAGGGATGATAGAACCTGGATGTGGAAAAAGATTTGGAAGCTGCCAAGGCCCCCAAAGCTTAAGAATTTAGTTTGGAGAGTTGCACACAATAGCTTGCCTCTGAAAGTAAATATAAGCTGCAAAGGTATTGTCCTAAACACGGTGTGTCCAATATGTTGCTGATTTAATGAGGATGGTGCACACTGTTTTCTGAAATGCAAAGAGGTAAGATGGTGTTGGAGACAGGGTCTTGAGAACATCAGACTGCAGCTAGCCTCTTTGACGTCGGCCCATAGTTTTGTCACTGAAATCTTGAAGCTAAGGGAGGACCTCTGTCTAAGCATATGTGTGCTTCTGTGGCGCTGGTAGGAGGTGCGCAATAAGGTTAATGCAGGGGAGTTGATGACATCTAGCCAGAACACGGTGAAGTTGATGCTACAAACGGTCCACGATATCTTGAACCTGGAAAGAAGTCGGCCTGATCGGCCCGGAGATATTGAGGTGCAGTATTGGTATACCCCACCCAAGGATGTCTTGAAGATCAACGTCAATGGAGGCTTCAGACCTGACTCCAAAACCAGGGCATGGGTCTTCGTCATCAGAGATCAAGATGGCTCGGTAATTGTGGTGGGAGCCAGGAATGCAAGTCCAGTTCATGACGCACTTTTGGCAGAAACATTGGCTTGAAAACAAGCCATCGAGGCTGCGATTCACTTCGGGATCTCCCAGGCGATTCTTGAGACCGATTCAGTGCAGCTCAGTGAAGCAATTACGTCCTCTTCTAGCGACATAGCCGTGGGAGGTAACACGTTTTGGGAGATTAGAGAGCTGATGGAAGAAAACTTTAGAACTTTGCAAATTGTAAAAATCCCACGATCTTGTAATTCTTGTGCCCACGAACTTGCGTCTTTGGGTTTGAATTGGGACCCGGGCTAGTACAACTTCTAGACTGACCCCCTCCCAGAGTCTGTAACCTTTATCAGTGCTCATGATTTGGCTGAGCATCTGTCTTTTAATATAAGGCCATGAGAGCCGTGTGGAGTGTCAAAAAAAAAAATTAGAGTCACCGTCGCTTGCAATAATAATACTGATTTAACTATTTCTATATATTATTGATGGTGAATCTTGCCACATACACTCAAGTGAATACCTTATTCTAAAGTATATGTCTTCATGTGTGAGGGATTTTTCAAGACACGCAGTATTACTCATGTGACAGGCAATAATATTTACATATATACTCAAACCTATGTGCAAGAAGGTCTGGAGATGCGGTGTAACTTATTCTTGGATTTATTGGCGCATGAAAGAAATGGACATCAAAGATTTCTTTCCGTTGATATAAAATATGATCTTAGCCGCATCTTGAAAGGTCTGTACAGTTAAAACAGAGTTATAGCCAGAAGTTCCGATTGGCTTTGAAGATGATGGTGTATCTAAGAACTCACCCTTGGGAGCATAAATTCTTGAATGGTAGGATGCTCCATTAGAGAAAAAAAGAAAATAAAGGTAAAACAAAAGGATACACATGTGAACTAGTTTCAGAGATAATAGGACAACCGCTGCCCAGCAACGTTTCTATATCTATATCTGTATCTATATCTATACCTACTAATAAAAAGAGAAAATTTCTGCCACCAACAATCTGTCTGCCACGACCTGGTCTAAATAGGCTAAACTGTCCGCCCTAATTGCTCGTGTTTCCTATCCCAAATATGATTAGGAATCCAAATCGGACTAAATCAATCAATAAGAAGGCATACTATGGTAAAAAAAAAAAAGGCAAAAATTGTTTCCAACGCGAGCTGTCTGCCAACATGCCGCACGCTGCGTGTCTGGGCACGGACCCTGCCGTGGTTTAGGAGAAGAGAAAAAATGAAACAGAATAGATGAAAGGACAAGATTGAAGAGATCGGGCAGGATTCAAATCCAATCAAAAAGGAGTTCTAAATTGAATTAGAAAAGCAGCAAAAATTTTCTATATAGGTTGAGACTGAGCCGGTGCTACCGCTCCAGGTGCCTCCTTAGCTCACGCTTCAAATCACCAGAGTCAATCCAAATTGACAATAAATATCAACCAAATTGACTATAATTCTTCTTTACTTCTGCCTTGGTTTAGGAGAAGAGGAGAAAAAAGAAATAGAATCCTCCTCAAACAATCACCAAACGACAAAATTGAAGAACAAATCAAAGAGAGATTTGGGCCAAGTAAATCAGATAAAGAATCGAAGAGGACTTCAGACGAGCTCGCGTCTCAGGGCCACCACAGGCGCCGGCAATGCGCCCTCGCACCACCATCTAGGCAGCCACCTCTGTGTTCACCGGCCAGGACGCCAAGCCATCACCCCCCCCCCCACCACATCACGGGTGGCCAGGTGCATCTCTACGCGCACTGCTGCCCCCCTGCAGCCCAACGCGTCGCTGAGGCCAGGTGCGTCTCTACGCGCATTGTGCCCCCCTGCAGCCTAACGCGTCGCTGTGCCTATAGCTGGGATGGGGAAGGAGGCAAGGGCACGGCGACCTCCTCCTTCCCTTCCCCCGGCCGCCGCCTCCGCCATGGCCATTGTCACTCCCGAGAACTCCGGCGGGCTCCAAGGGCGCGGGATCTGGGAGCATAGGATGGGGCGGCGCGAGCTCCGGTGGTGCGACCTCCGGCGGAGGGCATGACGCCGACGAGGATGAGGCGAGCGCCGCCGCTATCTGCGAGTGCCGCCGTTATCTGCGAGCGCCGCGAGGGAGATGAGATTGGGCATGCGGGTAGGAGATGAATAGAAAAAAATATATGGGGCCCACTAGTAACCAACGGCTGAGATAGGGCCGGTGGTCACAAGGGCATGTGACGTTGCTTTTTCGTGCCGACTAGCGGCTACTGGGATGGAGCAGGTTTTGCTGTAATGCACTGGGCTTTCCCACAGGCTTGGCTGGCTGCACCATGAAGTGGACCAAAGACATGGCCCATCTGCACAGCGATACTTTTTCTTTCTTTATTGTTTTCCTTTCCTTTAAACGAGTTGATACTTCCAAAATTCAAAGGAAATTATAAAAAATCACAAAAAATCAAAACAAATTTTGTTATACTCCGTTTTGACTAGGCTACACCTTTGTCGTGTGAAAAAATAGAAATTCAAGCGACAACATCATAAAAGATATCATGACAAACTTCAAAACGAAACAAGATTATGAGCCCTTAAAGTTTGAATCAATGGTACTGATATATTTACTCATCACATGTTGCAACGTACGGGCACTTTTGCTAGTATGAATAAATTCACAAGTGCATAGAAGTATCATTGTAACACTTCGTCTGAAAGTATTCAGGGTATCATATTTCAGAAAGAACAAGTCTCTTAGCTAGTTTACCCATAGATGACAAGATAGAGAGTGGCGTGGGTATGATATTTTAACTTGATCACTACGAGTTTACTTCGATCACCGGATCTCAGCTGGTTTGTCAAGTGATTCCAACCAATAACTCTAGAGTTGACATGGCTGTCACCATGTAACTCAACTGTAGGGAATGAGGCAAACGAATAATTCTAAAAGCCTCCTGTGAATAAACCGTTGTTTATGGGAGTAGTTTTGCGAATAGGAAAAAATCGAGCAGTAATTAAAGAGGAAAATACAGTTTATGATAGCCATGATATATAGAACGAACCAAATTAACCACAGCTTATTGACAACCACTAGCAGAGAACGGACTTTTTTTTTTTTTGTCCCTGCACCAATATCTGGGTTACTCCTATCGTTTTTTGCAACCGAGAGTAGAGGTACAATTAATCCCCGGTTGGTTAAAAGTGACCTTTTACTCCCGGGATTAAAAGTGACCTTTTACTCCGGGGTAGTTACTCTAACCGGGACTAAACGTTTACTCTCGGTTCGGGGCTTCACTCGGGACTAAATGTAAATCTTCAGTCCGGATTTATATGCCAACCCGGAATTAAATTGTATATAAGATATATATAGTTTTAGCCATGCTTCTTTCGTGAGCCATTATTATTTTTGACAACACTATAACAACTCGTATATTATCTTCTAGTCTTAGCAAATCTACAACAAAATATATATTAGATGCACATTTAATATATGACTACCATATAACAACTCATATTCTTGACTTTTATATTTGAGACATTTTAGGGCTTCAACAACTGCAGTCAAAGCCTCTTTTTTTGAAATCCAAGATTTGACTTGGTCAAACATGGCCAAATAAGCCACCAAATGGCCTCAAATCAAAACACTTTGAATACAAAGTTTGTACAACTCATCAAGATCCACATTTGCTACATAGCTCATATTTGCATTTGAGAAGTTTTGGTAAACACTAGTCACATGTTTTAAAAATCCAAGATGTGACTTGGTCAAACGAGGCAATAAATGGCCTCAAATGAAAAACTTTTGAATACCATGTTTGTATAACTCATCGAGATACACATTTGATACATAGAACTTTTTTGCATCTGAAAAAATATTAGCAAGGTCTAGTTATAAAACCATGAATCTCACACAGACTTTATGAAACTATATGTGAGATTGGATTTAGAACTACACTTTTCTAACACTTTGTCAAGCAAAAATGTCCTATGTAGAAAATGTGTATCTTGATTAGTGGAACAATATTGGTATTCAAAAGTTTTTCATTTGCGGCCATTTAGGGTTTCGAAAACTGGTATATAGCTGTGAAAATTTTAAAATTCAAAATTTGACCCATTCAAACTTTGTCCAATCAGAAGTTGACCATTACAACAAATGTGTACATTGATGAGATAAACAAACTTAG
>JAKNSH010391718.1:0-10654 GCA_027790015.1 Cymbopogon flexuosus
CTAGCGGAGCGGAACAGCACCTGGAGTCGGCTACTGCCGCAAGGAAACTGCTGCTACTAGTTGCGCCCGTCCACGCACAATTATGGCCCTAATGATGCCGGCATGGACCAGGGGGCAGCGAAAAGCCTGGCGATGTGGATCTATGGCCGGACCCAGACAGGGCATGCAAATGCAATGCGACGACGACGTGGATCCAAGTCCAATGCTGTTGCCGCGCGCCATGATGCAATGATGATTGATGATGGCTGGCTAGCACCATGCGCCAGACCGAGGTGTGGTTACTGGTTAAGCGCGCGCGTCTTAGTACGGTGACCGTGTTGAGGTGTGTACATGTTCATGCCGGTCGGTCTTCCACCCCGTCTGGCCGCTTGTTTAGGATCAATATATCGGAGGTGTAACTACATACTGTACGTATACAGTACACATACAGATACAGTACGTATAACAGGAATATAAATATCATGGGTGTCATGACAGCAGCTTTCGAAATAAGCAAAGCAATGACAAACAAATGATTGCAAAAGTCAAAGCCGTGGATTGGGTGCTGTGCAGGTCGAGCGTGCAGCTGGACCATCATCTCCATGCATCTCACCAGCAGCAACAGCCTAGAAAGTGAGGCCTCCTAGCTAGCTTACCTCTCCATGCATGCTGGGCCATGGGCCGTAGAGCTTTGACCAGAGAGGCAAGGAAGGAAGTGGAGCAGGAGCACCACCGCGCGGCCGCGGGCCTTTTCGCTTGGCGGCGTGCAAAGATCTGGCCTGGGCCGGGCGTTGCGTTATCGGCTCCCCCAGCAGCACTTGTTCGAGTGATGGGTAAATTAAAGTTCTGCGTGCGCGGCACTTTGCTGCCATTTCTTTACCCAGCTTTTCTCTCTTTCTGGAAAAGCCTTCTTCGCGTGAGTTGAAAACTTTGCTGCCATTATATCGTTTTTGTTTCAAGAAACAAAATACTCCTACATGGCTTATTGCCATTTACCAAGGTGATTTCATAATCCAGAGAAGGTTTTTTTTTAGGAAAACAGGAGGGGCTTGCACCCCTACTGTGCTTTTATTAAAACGAGGTAGCGACTTTTTTTTTACAACTTCGGTAGCGACTTTGAACCTTTTTGGTAGACAATGCAAGACGATCGACGTCGAGGCCACAATACAAAAGCAGAGCAAAGAGTGTCACACTCCCACTGAGAGCTGCATCATTTCATCAGACAAACTGTTCGGCTGACACGCCAACATTTAGCCTGTACACTGTGCTAGTAGCAGGCTACCGGCTAAGAGCAGGTATGATAATAGGCTTATAGCTAAATTAGTTAGCAAATTTGATGATGTCGAGGAGAGGAGAGTTTGGTTCTTGTTTTGACACCAAGCTATGCAGGGATGCATATGCATTAGTGGATACATGGAGATGAATGTGAGGAGAAGTAGGAATGTTGTTTGGAGACAAATAAAAATCTAACTATTGTATAGCTTAGCTCTTATAATTTAGCTTATAGCCGCCCTGAGCCTGTTGCAATCTTACTCAGCTACCCCTCCACGAGACCACGACAAACTTTTTTAGAAAACTGAGGAGAAGGCTTTATCTGGTCACGCAAAAGACCCGTCGCCTTTTTGCATCTACCTAACGCTGATGATGATGACTTTGTTATATACGGAAGATCGATCGCGCATCTGGTGTTTAGCAATTAATCATACGAGAAATCATGTTGATTGTGCTAGCACCGCACTTTGTGGATTTCGGCCTCACACAGACAAGTAATCATGCGGCGAGAGTCGTGTTGGATCTAGCCTAAATACCACTTGATAATATGGGCGAAATACCACTGTGAAAACAATATGTTAAACACTACTACAGAATTTGTTTTCCAAGATACCTTAAAATGAGCTCGGCGGCGGGCACAAAAATAGGACCGCCGCGGTAAATCATGCGATTTACCGCGGCGGACAATTTTGATTTACCAAGGCGGGCATTTTTACCCGTCGCGGTTAATTATGTTTGGTTACTTGTATCAAATAATTAGTATATTATGTCATATTAGTGATCAAATATACTAGCTAATTGAAGCTTAATAAGGAAAATTTCAATAAATATAATAATCATTTTTTTGGCTTACATGTTTTATATCACGCATATATATACAACCAAATTTGTATCAGTAAATATGCTCCAGGAGTCCATGCTATACTAACTAATGAGTAAAATGCATCCTGGGTACTTAAACTATTGGGACATTACCATTTATGTACTTGAACTGAAAAAGCTACCACCTAGGTACTTAAACTATTTAGGCATTACCATCTGGGTACTCGAACTAAAAACGCTATCATTTAGGTACTAAAATTATTGAACCTATCACCACTGCAACCAACCAGCTCACTGCATGAGGGAAAGGAAATCACCACTTCATAAAATTATTGAACCTATAACCATTGCAACCAACCAGCTCACTCCATGAGGGAAAGAAAATCACCACTTCCTTTCTTTAAAAAAAAATATCACTCTATGTGCGGCGCCAGCCAAACGACCAATCCACTCACCTATTCACTGCTTCTTGGTTATCTGTTTAGATAAGTATATAGAATTGAGGACTCACTTGGATTTTAGACTGTCTATTTGTATTTATGGTAGTAAGTGACTAAACTTTGATTCGCTTGCAAAAGACAGAAAATAGATTGGGATTTAATCTTGTCAAAGTAGGATCAGGTTTAGAGCAACATGACCAACAAAAACTTGTTTGAATTACCGTTATAAAGCTCTAAAAATATCTTTATGACTTCAATTTTGTCCATGTTTAGGTGCCCCGTGCATGTAGTATGAGAGGATTAGAAAGTGATGTTTCCAAGCACTGGCGAAGCCCGCCTAGCTAGGCTCATTAGCTAAGCGCAAAAGACAATATTCTTTGTATTGTGCTTTTTTTTCTTTTGCATAATGAGAGTCGTCCAAGCGCTTCTAAAAATTTAATGGCTGTTTTTTTTAAAAAAAATAAGGCACTATGTCTCATAGTTTCTGTATTTATATAGCATAATATGGTAAAGTTGCGCTTAATAGGTGCACCACTCTCATTTCTACTCTAGCTCCGTCACTGTACCCAGATGGTACTGTCCGAATAGTTTAAGTACCTAAGTTGTAGTTTTTTTAGTTCGAGTATCCAGATGGTAATACATCAATAGTTTAAGTACCTAAGTGGTAATTTTTTCGGTTCGAGTACCCAGATGGTAATGCCTCAATAGTTGAAGCACCTATGATACATTTTACTCCTAATCATATCACCGTTAGCTAAGCCACCTTGAATAGAGTGAGAATGTGAGATAGGCCCACGGGAAAGCGAAATGAAACTCGTCTCTCGAGAGCCAGGCTGATGGAGCCCATTGTATCCTGTACTGGAAGACATGTTCAATTGTTCAAATCGTTGCCTATACCTATACGTACCCATAAGTCTAGTTTGGCTTTATACAGGAAACCAAACATGCTACAAATGTTTTTGGTTAATTAGTCTATGACCTTGAGATGAAATTGTGTATTGAAAGGGATTGTTTCATTTATCGATCTAAATCTCATGGGTACTTTTGTAGTCCGGGTAATGAAACAATGTACTCAAATTGGCCTTACTTTTTTCGCGACCGGAGAATATAACCCGCTTTTCATTAAAAGGAGTGAATTACAAGTCACTAAGACAATAGTAAGTAACCTAGAATAAACATAGAAACAAAGAAAGAAACAAAATACATAAGGAAGAGCGACTGTCCTCAACACCACGAACAACAGCACCACCTACAATTATGCTTGCAATGAAAGCCACGCAATGGGTCCCTACCCAAAGATCAAGTCTTGGTGGCACAGCATCCACCCAGAGAACGAGCAACCAGAAGCAACGGCGACAAAGCATCCGCCAACGAACCGAGCGACCAAGGCGGTAAAGTGTCCACCAAGAAACGGGGCAGCACACTCTCGGTGACAAAGCATCTACCAGAGAGGGGCCCAAGAGCTGTCAACGGCAAAGCATCCGCTAGGATTCCACAGATGGCCAAACATCCGTCGGGAGACGACAATGACGTCAAAGCATCCGCCAAAGGAGCAAGTAAAGCATCCGATAGCAACGACGCCGGCGAGGTCATGAGTAGAAAGACAAACCATTGCAGTGGGACACATAAGACACAACAGGCACAGTTAGGAGCCGCGAGCATCACCAGGAACACGGGGGGAGGGTAGTGGTCCGCAACAACGCTTCGAGCATCCAACAATGCCTTTAAGAAGGGAATTGACATCCACGGACACCAACCATGTTGGAAGAGCACACGAGCAGGACTATTGTCCCAGCCTGCTCCATGCTAAGAATCTTCGGCGACGCCTCCAGAAAGGTGATGACGCATGTTGTGCCGCCACCGCCGGCCCGGAGCAAACCGGGCAAGGTTTTCACCCTGATTCTTACCGCGGAAGAAGGCCACTCGTGGCGCTCGCACACCGAACGGCCGGCCACCGCACCCTATCCCGGACAGCACAGAGGTGGATCCGTCAAAGGAGTCCGGGTCTGGCCAAAGGAGCCAGGATCCGGACCGCCGACCGACCCTGGACTAGCCGGCCAGGCCCTTGAAGGCGACAACACTACCCCTGATCGCCCGGAGCATGGATCCGATGATAGCAGGGCACCCGTCCCCGGCCAACCGCGGACCAGATCTTGGGGCCGGCAGAGGCCGAAGGAACCGTGGCCCCTGGCTGCGCCGCTGCATCCCACCGGGTCACGCCGGCCGCAGGCAGCCACCACGTGAAGCCGCGCGCCAACAGGCTGGATCCATCCATAGGGCCCAAATCCCGCTGCCCAGCCGCCAGAGCGGAGGCACGCCGCTGTAGGGCCCAGATCCGCTGGAGGAAGGGTGTGGCGGCTCGCTGACGGTAGATTGAGCCTCGGGGAGGCCGGATCCGACAGTCCGCCGCAAGAGAAGATGGTGTAGGGCTGGGGAGAAGAAGCAACGACGACGAGAAGAGGCGACAGAGAGATGCAGTTAGACCCCTTTTTTCGGGGCCGCCGCTGGCCGTCGCCGCGGCACACCAGAAGGGCGGCAACGGCGGCCTGAGGGGAGGCGCGGTGGGGTGCCCCAGGCTGGACGCTCGGGGGAGACGAGAGCGTTGGTATCTCAAATTGGCCTTACTGACACGTGGGATTTTTTTTTTACCCTGGTAAGGCACACATCTTAGAAATGGCCTGCATTCTCGATAATGGCCTGCATTGGAGAATGCATACGTGTCATTGCCCTGCTTCGTAGCCAAACAAGAAATCGGATCATAATGCTAGTAGGATTAGCCTAACAGCATGAGATTGTATATCGTATCAACAACCAAGCATCTGCATCATCAACAGCCACTCCATGTTGCCGTACGTGCGTACGGCAACCGCCAGCGCCCGGCGATCTGCCATCTCCGGCGGGTAAGGCTACAAGAACCCGTGCAACGACGACGACGCCCAACCCATACGCACAGGTCCTCTCATGACTCTCCAACTGCAGCTGTCGGCTGCTCACAGGATCTTCCTGAAAGAAGTGATGAACTGACACGGCTGTTCGACTGATGGTTGAAAAACATTCTACTAGACAGAAACTAGCTGAACCTTAGAAACTCTTCAGAGTTCAGACTGTGATCCAATGCAAGTGGTTGCATTATTGTTTTATTAGTGCCTCTGCCTCATCTGTGAGCTCACCCAAGTGAGTGCTGCACGTTGGCAGGAAATACAGCTCGTTTGTTTCCCGGAATCTAAGTACATCTCATTTCTCCTCTTTGGATCGAGGTAAACAACAGGATTTTGAAGGGCCTACTATGAATGACGATATGCACAGTTTGCTGTTTAACTCTTTCTGTGGGTGCATTTGCAGCAGAAACATTAATTATTTCTACAAACTATATCTATATTTTCGAATGCTTTGCCTGGGCTGCCTGGCTGAACTCCTTGCGCAGGACTCTCCTCATGACCTTGTTAGAGGCGGTTCTAGGGAGAGACGGGACCACAACGACCGAGGAAACCTGCGTACATAGGGGGAGGAATGGAGTTCTTAGGGGATTTCTGTGGTTTGCCAAATCAAAACCTGGACAGTTTTTACAGGAACAATGTACCCACCTTGAAGAGAGGGTTCAGTTTCTTCAGAGCCGCGTTGAACGCTAGTTTCAGCTGGTTCAAGTCCTCTACTTGTGAGCTCTGATCTTTCAACACAACGGCTATGGTTAGTTGTTCGGGGCCACCCCCTACAGGTGGAACCCCGATAGCTGCTGTTTCAACGATGGCATCATTTACTCTGTTGCAGATCCTCTCAATCTCAATGGAACTAACCTGAAAGCGGTCATGAAATTCCATGTCAGGAAATGCTACATGGCATTGTGTATATTTCCACAAGACATTGCATACCTTAATTCCACCAAGGTTCATTGTATCATCTGCACGCCCATGAGCCCTATAATACCCGTCAGAAGTACGCTCAAATTCATCTCCATGCCTGCGGAGGATCTGCATTTTTACAATGTTTAGGGGCTCGACCTTTACACATTAGCAAGGAGTAAAGAACACACATACGTACCTTCCCGCACCATTCTGGCATTCCATTGAAGTAAACCTCCTGATGATCAGCATTCAGAAGTGTTGTTGATGATCCAAATAAAATTGGATCAAGTGCAAGTTCACCAATACCCCCAGAGTCTTGTGGCTATAAAGATTGAAGAAAAGCACTAACATCAGCTCTGACAGTTATTTTCTTATGAGACTTGTGGAAGTTAACAGACTAGCAAAGAAGAATCCAGATATAACGTGTATCAGAATTTGCAAGCAGTAGGACATAATGTTAGGCATAAATTTAGAGATGTCTTGATATCAAAATTGTGCTAACAGTCCACACCCTGGAATCCAAGCTAATGGAAATAAGATATATTGTTTTTTGAAAAAAAAGGAAGACAAATGGTGAATTCAGGAAAAATCATATTCCATCATTCCATGAGCTTACCAAAGGACTTCCGCTGCTATCAAGAATGAAAAGGTTACAACCCATGGCAGGTGTGCTGAATGCAGACAACGCTTGAGGTTGCAGCAAGGATCCAGTAACAAATCCGCCACCGATCTCTGTGCCTCCACAGTACTCGATTACTGGCTTGTAGCCAGCTCTTCCCATCAGCCATAAATAATCATCCACACTGGATGCCTCCCCAGATGAGCTAAAGCATCTGTATATAATGAATATGATCAATAAAAAAGTGCATGCCATACAAGATGTGTAATATGCAAGTTAAGACAGAAAAGGTCTGGAGAGTTGAGCAATTGAAAAATACCGGATGGAGGACCAGTCTAGTCCAGCTGTACAGTCCGTATTCTTCCATGTACGAGCGATGCTGGGTACCAGTCCAAGCATTGTCACCTTAGAATCCTGGAAATTAGGTAACTATAAGTAGGAGCAAGATTGCAATGAATGAAAATAGAATACCATTAAACTAAATTTTAATAAAAAAAAACAGAGACATTGTGGAGCGATAGACATAAGAACAATGCAAACTAGACAGTTTCATGCTTTCACTGTTCATTTTTTGTAAGGATCCACAAACGTATGAGCGAACCAAGTCAAATGATTGAGGTTCATGATGAGTACCCAAAAAAGCTTAACTGGAATAGCAAACCATGCATAGAAAACTTTGTGCATTCAATTTATGTTCTTAGTATTTGGGATTGATATTTAGACAGTATAATGTATATGAACACAATTGTGAAATGGTCCATAGTGTGAATTGAGCTGTCTTTTCAGTACCTGTACAAACTTTGCAAACCCTGAACTATTTGGGGAGCCATTATACAGAGCCATGGAAGCTCCATTCAGTAAAGATGCATAAACAAGCCAAGGGCCCATCATCCAACCTAGATTAGTTGGCCATGCAACAACATCTCCTTTACGAATATCCATGTGACACCATCCATCAGCAGCTGCCTTTAGAGGTGTTATATGTGTCCATGGAATTGCTTTGGGCTCCCCTGAATATGAAGAAGCGTTAGATACTTTTGTACAAATATAATTTTAGATGGACTAATTGATCAACTTGTTATCATCATAAATTGGATCTGCCATTGGCCAGCTTGCAGTATGCAGCTGTATACCTAATTATTGCATATGGACAAGACATGTCAGAACTGACAAAATTATCAAACGTCATCTTACCTGTGGTCCCTGATGAAAATAGGATATTGGTGAATGCATAGGCAGGTTGCTTAACAGCAGTGTAATTTTCCGCCCTGCAGTTTTGTTTTTGGTTCTATCAGTGAATGTCCAATAGCATGTTATTCCAAGGAAACTAGGTGTATTTCATGAGTTAACTAATTTCTTTCCATACTACTTAACCAAACAACTAGTGAGCTCATTGAATATCGCACATTGTGAAAATAATCTAGAACTGCGTTCAGTACAATTTACTCTAGAATCTTTGTTCAGATAACACAGGAAAGACTGTCGTAGAACCTGGGCTTCTCCCCAAATTTCAAGATATGAAAAGAAAAATAACTCACTCGGTATGATTAACCTTTCCAAGGAAATCAGGCCAGGAAAGGTCGTCAACACGTAGTCCCTTTATTGGCAAAGACCCTCTTACAGGAATCACAATTGCCAAAGGAGCCTTAGCCTCCACAACTCTACTGTAGAACCCAAAATATGGTGTGAGAAGTACATTCTAATAAATACAGATTCTTGATGTGCTTTTGTACTTAAACAAGTAAACAACACACCTGTACAATGGCAGTTCTTTGTCATCGCGAAGGATGTAATCCTAGAAAGAAAAGGACTGTCAGTATTCCCAAGCTTTATTTAAGCATAAACTCTTTTCAGGAAAATAGTATCAGCTAATTAAATGGAGAAGGAATCAACCAGTAGCAACAGGGTTAGCGAGATACCTGGGTAAAAATTGCCTTTGCTTCTGATATCTTCAACCTTGCTGATATTGCAGGTGCAGCAAAACTGTCTGCAATTGAGACAACCACATATCCTGCCAACACGATAGCAAGGTAGATGACAACAGCATTGACATCCATAGGCATGTCGATAGCAATTGCAGATCCCTTTGGCAGTTCCAGGGCATCAAGTGCATTCGCCACGAGGCTGCTCTAGACATAGCAAGACAAATTGGTCAAGGGATCAGATTATGATGAATCAAAAGCATGGGCTATGATCAAAACTAGTAAAATTTCTTAGAACAGGACATGGTTACCCACCAAACTCTCTTC
This sequence comes from Cymbopogon flexuosus, assembly GCA_027790015.1. Taxonomy (NCBI): domain Eukaryota; kingdom Viridiplantae; phylum Streptophyta; class Magnoliopsida; order Poales; family Poaceae; genus Cymbopogon; species Cymbopogon flexuosus. The sequence continues at coordinate 9,224 of JAKNSH010391718.1, forward strand.
CTCAATTCCTCTAGGGACATAGAGTTAAGAGGCTCAGAATCCTTCCCCTCATCCCTCCATACAATGGCTGGATTGTCGGAGCTCCTCCCAGGTTTAGCAGCCAAGCAATTGGCAGCAGCGTTCAGCTCGGCGCCCGGTAGCCACTCGCCACCAGGATACGCAGCGTTCTCTCTCCAGATGCTGGATGGCTCTACACTGAATTCGATACCCATCTCCTCAAATACCATCTTCCAGTACGCCTGTTCATGGAACCCACGGATCCATCTGAGACAGTAGGCTCACTTTTGCAACAGTAACAAGCAACGTACGAAGTAAAACAGTAGCCACTTATATCACCTCTGGATTCTCGTTGGAGAACTTGTGGAGGTCTGGGAAGCTGGTGATGGGATCCTTGTACGCGTCGCCGATGAAGTCCCTCCCACGCGCCTCCAGGACACGGCCGACATTGGTTAAGGCAGCCTCCTTGCTGAAAAAGTGTTCCCCGCAGAAATCAGCAGGCCACGAAAGGGGTAAAAAAAAAAAAAAAAAAAAGCCATCTTTGAGCTAGGCGAGTTGGTTGAACGGAAAGATCGGGGCTTTACGGGTCGGGGGTCCAGGCCGGCGGCGTGGGGGACGGGAACCCGGCGAAGCAGCCGTAGTAGAGCATCCGGTGGACGGCGAAGGGGACGGACGGACGGAGCACGGACCGGCAGAGCTCCGCCCACACCGCGGCGGGGCCGTGCGAGTCGAGCGCGCGCCGGAGCGCCGAGTGCAGCGCGGTGGCGTCCGACCCAGGCGCCGCCGCCGCGAGGTCGTCGGCCGTGATCGCGCCCAGGGGTTTGTGCAACGCGGCGGCCATGGCGTGCCGCTGCTACAGCTACAGCTACTGCTGATGCTGATGTTCAGCAGAGAGATGAGATGCAAGGCAGAATTCCTTTGCGGAATAGTAGTTGTAGAAGAAGAAGATAGAATTGTCGGACAGGTGAGCCAACCTGAAGAGCAAGCAGCCTACCAGCGATTGGCTCGCGATTGAGACGGAGGGAAAGCTCAGATAGAGATGTACTCCAACTACAGTTGCAATTGGGCATACAGACATACATACAGATACTGTAGACAAGTGACCGAGAAAAATATGATATCCCGCATTCTTTACGTGGCACGAGGCACCAGCAGGGCGACAAATAATTTGCGGCTCCGTTAACGTCTTCGTAGACCTTTTTCTTTCAGTTTTGTGACTCAAGTGGACTCTTCGATTCTATATGACGCCGACGAGCCTAGTAAGCCAAAGAGGCTCTGACGTATATGTAAGATAAGATCTATCGCCGTGCACACTATGATTGTCATATGATTTTCAATTGTTCTGTTTGAGAAATAAGGTAGAGATTTTTTTTCCTTCTAATACACAAAAGGATCGTGTATCATTGTATTTATAAGAAGCAATGCGCTTTAACC
>JAKNSH010391773.1:0-10833 GCA_027790015.1 Cymbopogon flexuosus
CTCATCGCCGGCCTGCGCGTCCCTTTGGCAGATCAAGAGCCGTTGGGACGTCTTCGTCGTGCGTCGCAGTCGGATCGCCATATCGTGCGTCGGCCCTATCCAGGTGGTGGTGATGGCGACCGTCCACGCGGAGAGGGTGCATCTTCGACGACGACGACCTGGCGGGCGAGGAGCTGGATCTGTGCCCAACTTCTCCCTCATCCTCGCGACTCACCCCGATCCAGTCGCCGCCGACCTTATCTGCGTCGTGCCGCCACCAGAGGTCGCATTGCCGCTAATTAATACGTGGCTGGGATGTCGTCGTCAAGAACCACCACTTGGTCGGATCGTACGACCGCTTCGTCATGTGTAGAAGCTCGTCGTACAACTTGTGCAACCTGTATACAGATCTTGGTGACATGGTTGCAAAGGGATTGCAGACTTGATGGCAGCAGATGGATCGCTCCGTCCTTAATCCTTTCAATTGGCAGATGCCGGATCACCAGGTGAAAATCTGATCCTATTATGGATGGACGTCGGCGGCGCCTTCAGCGTCGCATACTCTCTGGAGCTTCGTCTTAGAGATCGTTGTGAAGGTCAAGGGTTTTGTCTTCGTTTTTTACAACCTTCCGTATGTTTGGAGGGCTTGCTGTCGCTAGTTTGTGCCTCCAGTGGATCCAATACTAGATGTAGGCGACCTTAATTTAGTACCGATTTTGTGTACTAAATTAAGATATCTCTTTTCTTTTTTAGTATTTGTAATAAGGTTGGCTGTGCATGTGTCTGTTTCCAGCGGATACATAGAGGCCGGAATGTAATTCCATTATCTAAAAAAAACATGTATAGAAAAACTAGCTTTGCTTAGGGAGCAAAATTTTGCTACTCCATTCGTTCCAAATTATAAGTTATTCTTGATCTTTAAATACATATTTGTACCACGTTTCTAGATATATTTCAGAGTAAACCTATCTAGAATTAAAATGTTAGACTATTTTTTTTTAGAAAATAGTGTTACCATTTATGACTCATTGCGGACTATTTAGGATATATTCTATGGTGAATCTAACTGTAAATTATTTAGAGCATAAATTTTATCTCACAAGAAAAGGCGGACTATATTTTTTTTGAAATTTAATATTTACTATACTATAGTAATTATATATTGGTGGAAAAACAAGATTATCTCTAGGGTGTACTGTACTTGTAAATGAGGAGAATAAAAAGAAACAAAGTGCCAAAGTACTAGCATAGCAGGCCTTCCTCCTTGCTCTTCCCTCCCTCCCTCTCCCACCACCTCCATTCTTCCTCTTTCACCCCTGCTCTGTTCCCCCACATCCTTCTCTCCAAAACACATTTCTTTCCTTGCCTGCTTTCCTACCTTCTCTTCTCTCGACCGCTTGCGTGTATCCGCCCAATCCTCACCATTACATCCCTCTTTCCTCAACAATGCCGCCGTGGAGGCCGCGCCGGCGGTGCTAGATCCGGGGCCAAGTACAGCGACGCGCGCCGAGCCAAGGTCCCGGGCGGGGGACCTCCAGCGGCGGCGCCGGCGGCGAACAAGAAGGAGCAGAAGAAAGGCGTGGCCGCCGGGACAGACGGTGGCTTCCAATGCACGAGCACACCCGTGCCAGGGCGTGGGAGGTGACGGTGCGCAAGGTGCAGCCTCCGCCGCAGCCCGTGGGCAGGCGCCGGGTGTCCCCGATGTTGGCCGCGGACGACTCCGACACCTTGTCCTCCTCGGCGTCGTCCTCCTCGTCGGCCGGCGGCGACGACGGCGAGCACGTGCACGGCTACGTGGAGCGCGGCCTCCCCAACGGCGACTTCTACACGGGCCAGTGGCGCGGCGGCGCACCGCACGGGGCCGGCAAGTACCTGTGGACCGACGGGTGCATGTACGAGGGGGAGTGGCGACACGGCAAGGCCACGGGCCGGGGCAAGTTCTCCTGGCCGTCGGGCGCCACCTATGAGGGCGAGTTCAGGGACGGGTTCATGGACGGCTCCGGCACCTACACCGGCGCCGCTGGGGACACCTACCGGGGGTCCTGGTCCATGAACCTCAAGCACGGCAGCGGCAAGAAGAGCTACGCCAACGGCGACCAGTACGACGGCGAGTGGCGCGCGGGGCTGCAGGACGGCGCCGGCCGCTACACCTGGCGCAACGGCACCGAGTACACGGGGCAGTGGCGCGCGGGGCTCATCCACGGCTGCGGCGCGCTCGTCTGGGCCAACGGCAACCGCTACGACGGCGGGTGGGAGGACGGCTGCCCGCGCGGCCAGGGAACCTTCCGCTGGGCCGACGGCAGCGTCTACGTCGGATACTGGACGCGCGACGCCCCCACCGGCATTGTCCAGCAGAAGGGAGTCTACTACCCGTCCCCGGCGGCGTCCTCCCCGACGGCGCGGGATCCCCGCGACGTGTTCGCCAGGGACCTGCCGGGCTTCATGGGCGCCAGTTCCGACTCCGCGTCGCCGCGCAAGTCACGCCCATCGTCTGGGATCAGAGCGGCCAACGGGCGGGCGAGCTCAGTGTCCGGGTTGAGCAACAGCTCCGGCGGCGACAGGAAGTACGACAAGATTTGCATTTGGGAGTCCGACGGCGACATCACCTGCGACATTGTGGACGGGCCCGCCTTCGGGGACGAGACGGTGACCGCGCGGAGGAGCGTGAGGACGGACGACGGCTGTGACGACCGGGGCCTGCCGCCACCGTCGCCGGCGCCGCACGTCACACAGTGGGTGCCTCCTCGGGCGGCAAAGCGACAAGGGGAGACCATCGCCAAGGGACACAAGCACTACGAGCTTATGCTGAACTTGCAGCTCGGGATCAGGTGCGTGGAGTTCGTTTGCCTTCAATGGCTGTTTTGACAGCCAATTTGGGCCAATTTTTTTTTGGGTTGAGCAATTTTGATATTGAGCCTGTTATTTTGGCATCACCTAATGGCGAGGGTTTTGAATTGAATCTTGATGACTCTGCTGATTGAGAAGGTCTATTTTGGTCCCAAAAAAAAAGAGAAGGTCTACTTTGGTAACGTTGACATTTGAATCATCAAAAGAGTTTTGCTTCAGGCCGCGTAGCGGTTCAGAAGTGGATTTCTAGGTGGCTGATCTCATTTTTGTTTCTTATAATAAGTTAATAAAACCTTCCGTGTGAAATTATCCAGCAATAAGACATTACGCTGTGTGATTATTTTTCAATATTGTTTTATGTTTTCTCCATACCTGACTGAATTCTCTTGCCTCAACATTCATATCTTGACAGGCATGCAGTGGGGAAGCAAGGCCCAATTGTTCTTGATCTGAAATCGTCTGCTTTCGACCCAAAGGAAAAAGTATGGACGAAGTTTCCTCCTGAAGGCTCGAAATGCACCCCTCCCCACAATTCTTGTGACTTCAGATGGAAGGATTACTGCCCACAGGTCTTCCGGTTCGTCATCACTCCCTTGATAAAGATATATGATCATGACACAACATGTTCCTTTGCAATCATGCTTATCAACAGACCATCTGTTCTGAACTGGATTGCAGGACGCTGCGCAAGCTGTTCAAGGTGGATGCTGCTGACTATATGTTATCTCTATGTGGAAATGAGGCTCTCAGGGAGCTTTCATCTCCTGGGAAGAGTGGAAGCTTTTTCTACCTAACAAATGATGATCGGTACATGATAAAGACGATGAAGAAATCTGAAGTGAAGGTTTGTCCTTTGTAGTTCCTTTTGTCTATATGTTGTTTCATGGTAAAGGCTATTTGTAGCTCCTCTTGAATTAAAAACACATTTGACACTGCAGATACTTCTGAAGATGCTCCCAGCTTATTACAATCATGTTCGGGCATTTGAGAATACTCTAGTAACCAAATTTTTTGGTCTACATTGTGTCAAGTTAGCTGGAGCAAATCAGAAGAAGGTTAGAGATGATTGCAGCAGTATTGTTCTTCTCCATCGATAGCAATAACATAGATATTGTCTGCTAGCAATCATAACTTATGCACTGATTTTTCTTCTGCTGCTGTTCCTCAACCAGGTTCGTTTTGTCATAATGGGAAATCTATTCTGCTCGGAATATCCAATTCATAGGCGTTTTGATCTCAAAGGGTCATCTCTTGGCCGAACAACTGATAAGCCACAGACAGAGATCGATCAGTATACAACTCTGAAGGATCTGGACCTGAACTTGATCTTTAAATTGAAGAAGCAATGGTTTCATGAGTTCCAAAGGTGCTCATTCTTGGTGTCTTATTAGTGCTTTTAGAAATCATGGTATTTGTTTGTCCATCATGTTAAGATGTTACAATTGTTTAAGCAGGCAAGTGGACAGGGATTGTGAGTTCCTTGAGCAGGAGAAAATTATGGATTACAGTCTTCTTGTTGGCGTACATTTCATTGATAACAGAGAGAAGCTTCTGACTGAAGGTTGGATGGAAAACCCTGAACACTTTACCAGTTTTCTTATATATATTGAAAAACGCCTAGTCATTTTTTAGCATGGTAGTTTTTTTATCTTACAAGGAAAATTGTTTGGTTGAAGGCTGCATTGACTATGAAATCATCAATGATGTACCAACACCTCGTCTTTCAAGAGGAAATACAGATCGATTTCTTGCTGATCCAAACAGGTAACTATTCAATTACGTATATCTGTTCTTTTTTATACTTTAATGGAATGCGACCTGCAATCAGAATAGTTATGATTCTGTGACATCTAGCAGTCACGATCCTTATGTCATATTTGGTAGTAGGATTCGTACCAGCAATCTTCAAATATTCTATGCCAATACTGTTTAAGGATATTTAAAGCAACAGTTTTCAACTCCCTTGGCACTTTTTTTTTGTGAACATACCTTATGAAATAATTTTTGTCATGGTCTTGACTCTTGAGAAGTGAGACAGAATAATTGAAGATGTAAGCATGCAATCATTCCTTTGTGACCCCTTCAAAATCTAGTGTGTGTCCACATAGTTCATGCCCACCATGACTTCTAGCCAGAACAAGCATCTATGCTAAGACCCTAAGACCCTATGCCCCTATGAGTTCCTTTCTGTTAATGCATCTCAGCTGTTCTTGATTTGATTTGTTCTCTGCCTACAAGCTAATGACATTAGTAAATAGTATAATCCACACTCAAAAAATTAGGTATATCGTATCTGAAAATTGGGCATGGATACAGATGCACACAGGACAAGTAGTAATGATTTACTATGACATGGAAGTATGGAACATCTCTCCTGATCCATGTTATTTCACTTTGTACTTATTTTCTTCTGTGAATTAACAGGTTTACTAAAATCAGACTTGGGGCCAACATCCCTTCAAGAGCTGAACTCACTGCTCGTAAGAGTGATTGTGAATTGCAGTTGATCGGAGAGCCAACTGGAGAGTACTATGATGTTATATTGTATTTTGGAATCATAGACATACTTCAAGATTATGATATCAGCAAGAAGCTTGAGCATGCATACAAGTCTTTCCAGTATGACCCAACTTCTATATCAGCAGTGGACCCAAGGCAGTATTCCAGAAGGTTTAGAGATTTCATATACAAAGCGTTTCAAGAGGATGGATAGACAGCTGCAAACATGTTGGAACTTTTGAGATGCCGCAGCCTCCATGTGTAGGTGAAGTTTCAAATGTCAAAGGAAAGCTGAAGCTGGGCAAGATGCATCGGGTTATCCCCACACAAAAGGATGACTGGAGCATGTGGAAGCCATCTGGGTGGTAGAGTTGCTGAAAGCCGGCTGCTATCATTGTCTTCCAGGAATCGTCTTTCTGGCGCTAACGTATATATATTTAGCCATATACATACATATATATAGCTCATCACTAATTAGGGTAGGAGATGTTTAACTTATAGATTCAGCTCACAGATAGAAAGATTGTAACACAAGTGCACAAGCCAGTCCGGAGATGTAAATTTTTTTTACCCGAGGTTAGCTTGTACCTTCGAGGCACAATTCTTTTGCTACCATCTTCTTGATTGCAACATCTTAACTTATCGATAGGGAACCCTTGGGAGATGAGATAGCTGTAATGTACAGAGCTTTTGGTGGCCTAGAAGTGATAGCTCAGTTTTGTTCCTTTTTCTGGAAATGAATGATCATGCTTTGGATATTTGCTAACTTCCAATGATGCAATGCAACACTGAGATGGGGGCCATGGATGGTCTCAGTGGCTGCTGAGGCATCAGCATTTGGTGTGCTTTAGAGTCACCCTGTGATGATGGCCTGTGTGCATTGAGCCAGGTCAGTAGAACACGGATTGAGCAGTGTCTCGCATTTTGTGTAATTTCTTGCTTCCTTCCTCCGATGAAAGGGACGGCCAGGTAGGTGTTGAGCCTGCATGTATTATCCCCCTACAGCTTGGCAAGCAGATTGGTAATCCGAATGCAAGCCACCAGCGGTCATTGTCCACTGCTTGTGCCTGCTGATGCTGAATGGCGATGCCTGGACCTTGTTCTCTTTGCTAATTTTTTAATTTTTTATCACATCATCATCACATCAATATTTGGCCGTATATATGGAGCATTAAATGTAGATAAAAAAGTAACTAATTACACAGTTTGACAAGACGAATTTTTTAAACCTAATTAGTCTATAATTGAATAATAATTACCAAATACAAACGAAATGCTACAGTATTTCAAAATTCTAACTTTCTAACCTAAAGAGAACAAACCCCTGATGCCATTAGGAGGATCTATCCGGCTATCGCATTGGCAGGTCTCAGGTTTGGATGGATATTGGATATGCGTGTCAGTCAGCCTGCACCTTTCAGTCACAGTCATGCACAATAACCTGGATGGCCAATTGTGCTCCCGAGTCCCGACCCGAAGCTATGATTGGCCAGTGCTAAGGTATGGAACACTTGAAGAAACTTCGCAAAAGACGTGGATCCAAGTTTCACAAAAGTTGGAGCCCACATATTCTTTGGAGGTGAAAACAGCACTGCAAAGCTGCACGTCAAAATCCATGGTTCATAGTTTTTTTGCAAAATGCATGCCTGTGTCCAGCATTGGTCTCTGACTTTTGTCTTTTTTAATACCTTCTGATCATATATGCTGTGATGCTGCAGCATGACAGCCCCTGCATACACTAGGCAGGACCAGATCAAGGTAATAATATAAAATTAGAGCAGGATATGAAAAGATGAGACAGTTGTGTCCCCCATTTGTGTGCGTGTAATGTGGTTGATGAGTTGTGGCCGGCAACTATCAACACCGAAGCTTCTGTTGGGCGCGGGAGCGCTGCCGATTGGTCGCCGGCGATCCTGTCAACTAATAAAAATTTTTACAGGAAATTAAGGCAGCTGGTAGGATGATAAAGGAGCATAATAAAGTGGCATCCGATGAGCCAACATGTTTAAAAAGATGCTGACTACGTGGAGAGAAAAGGACCTGCGTATTTCTTTACTTTGGACAGGATACTGCATTTGCATGTTGTATACTACATACCTGGAGGAATCTGCAATGATTGTGTGTGTTGCGTGCATGTTCTCTATCTACGTACCATATCGTGCACACACGTTTGTAGGAGCAACAATATTATCTGTCGGTCCTTTTTTTTGTCAAGGTTATTTATTTTGCAATAAATAAAACAGAAAACTAATGTGAAATGAAGAAACCTAAGGACTCCTCACGGCTCTCTTGTTGGCATTTGTCAGCAGCGGCGCGACTCACGGTCACGGTTGGTGACGCCCCCCAAAAGGCAAAGGCGATCGAGAGGGATGAAACAGCAAGGGAACCGGAAATGGTGTTGTCCAGAGAAACTCAGTCCCCCAGATAAATGGAAGCTGCCGGCTGCCGAGTGATCATAGCTGCATCTCTCAAATGAAATGTTAGTGCAAGTTAGCAGGGCCCGTTTTGCTAATTGAATTTTGATTAAAAATGATTATTATAGTCAAAACTTTTGACTATCATAATCCAGGCGCGACAAGATTATAGGGGATTATGGGTGCTGTGTTGATTACAACTTGCCAAAAGGTTAAAATAGAAATTTCACACATGAACTAAGCATAATAATCAACAACCACCTTCATCCTAAAAACCCAAGCACTCGATCCAGTATATAATCCTAATCATAATAATCCAACGCATGATCGAGCTGTTGGAGTGTTGCTCGTTACTGTATTGTTTCATATGCAACTGTGTATTGTTTCATAGTTCTATATATGCAAGTCCCTAGCCTCGCACGACGAAACGGAAGTGTACTGTTTCGTTACCTGACAGTGACTTAACCATTGGATGATACTGTCTGAGACTATGACAGGGGCCGGGCGGCCGGCCGGGTTTGGAAGCTCGGAATGTATATAAAGCGCGACATGGTACCTTCCTTTGGTCTGTCTGCTGCTGTCTTTGGTCTTGCTCGCGCCGACCTTTAACTTTTTGACCATGTCGTCCTGCATCTCGCCAGCTGCTAGGCATGGGGAGAAACAGTAAGGCCGGCCGGCGGTCGGTGCAGTGCAGTGCATGCGTTGGTACGTACTGAAGCTAGCTAGATAGCGCCGCGTTCTTCATCCCCGAGGTTGTTAGAAAACGGGCGGCTGCCGTGCTCGTAGTCACGCAGTAGTCCAGCCCGGCGGTCAAGTGCAGCAGCCAGCAGCGCTTGGACTTTGGACCCGGTCGCTTTAATTTGCCTCGCGACCCGCGTGAGCTCCGAGAGTGTTCGCCGAGCCGAAGCCGATCCTCGTGGCACGTAGCAGGCGAACTTCAGCTTTCAACTTTGGAAAAAGCCAGGCGGCAGGTGCACGCTGCACAAGGCCATGCTGCGTGCACTGCAGGGCAAAGATCGGGATATTGGCTGGTGCGCTCGTTAGTCGTTTCCCACTAGAAAATATATTGGGCCCTGTTGACACTTAGACCCGTGCCAATTTAAATAGGCATGTTTGGTGTGACCTATTTCGGATCTACTGTTTGGCGTGACCCATGTTTCCCTGTGGGCTGGTCGTGTGCTCGCCGTCGTATCCAAAAAATGTGCTAATATCGGAAGGTGTCCCAATCACACACCAACGCCTGGCTGCCACAGACCGAATAACGTAGCGAAGATATCACACTTTCATCGTGAAGAACGGGGAGGTTTACATGCTAAACCACTAAACGATAATCAATGTGTGTATATGATAAAGACCCGGCTTGTTTTTAAGCAAACTAGTAAATAAATAGTCGAAACTCTCACCCGGGAGGGACCAATCACCCCATCAGAACAAGAACGTCGTCGGGTGGCCCTAGGCCAGCCAACAAGTCTAGGTCACCATCGTTGGTCAGATGAGATTGCAAAAAGAAGGTATAAAAGTGGCTTTGTAGATTGGTTTTGTGTCAATTGGATAGATGGGAGCTCAATCGGCTATGTGTACCCCTTATTTTATTGGGGTTGGCGTGATCTTATCATATTGAAAAATTAATGTGTTACTATTATTATGTCGCTTATATTTGTTTTTGTCTGGATTCAGCTATAAAGGTCGTGGGACTATTTAAATTGGCACGGACCCAATTTGAATGCTTGTTTTGACCTTGAGTGTCTTGTTCTAGTTTCGGCGTAGGCTCCAGCTCGACTCCGACACTGATGATACTGACCGAGCCCTAAAATATTGATTTGGTGGCTCCTTCTCTATATCCTAGTATTGCCCCTTCCGTTCCAAAAGATTGCAATTCCACATTCAATTAGACTAATTTTTATCTAATTTTTTTACTAAGCTCATATAAAATACCGTTATCATTTCTGAGTCCATAAATGTACCTTTTATGGTTGGACTAATCAATGATATTATAAAGCTATTTGGCTTGGTTAAAAATACCTTTGCTCAGTTAGATCATTCACGATTATTTAAGATGTACCTCTTGCTGGTTTGGTTTGGTTTTGTTTTGTTTGGTTTGTGATGCACAGTCGCAGCGCAGCGACATGCAGAGACGAACAAGGGGACGCGACACAAAGAACAAGAAGGGACAGAGATCGGTCATTGGTGTGCGGTGCAGCCATACCGTACGTGCAGGCGATATGAGGTCGGCGATGGAACACGGCGAGATCGCGTCCACGATGGAAATGACCAAAAATGATAAATTCAGAAACAGAATGATCGCATACGGGCCAGTACAACCAAGTTGGGCCGAGCTAACCGAAGGTCCAATGGACCTGCCTCTTCTGACTCGGAGCCAGAAAGCCCATCTCCCAGCCACCACCCACTTCACAGCCCATCTTAGTTACCACTGACATAAGCTTACTGCGAGGTTTTTGCACTTCCAGAGATTTAACAAATGTAGATACATTTTGTGTGCATCTGGAATTCGTACTGAGAGTTTTTTTTTGCACTTGCATTGTTTTTAGTCTTTTGCATGGGAGTGGATGCCCAAACTCACTGTGACATCGACTGAGACTGAACTATGTGTATCAATGGAGATGGTGCGTTAACCCAAAACTGAAATATCCAGTACATTATTTAGACATCTAAACCACATAAACTCAACTCCACGCAATCGGTCGGTCAAAGTGAAAAATCTGAAGAGCAATGAGGTACAATGGCTGGTAAAAAGGACAAGAAGAGTTAAATCACTAACCAGTAACCACCCACACCAACAGCAGTGCATGACACATTGACACCCACAACCGCAGAACGCAGGTTTAATGACTAAAAATTTAATCCGAATCCGAGCCTCGCACAGGCGAGCAAACAGCAAGCTAATCAATTAAGCGGCGGTGCATCGCTCGCGCGCGAAGCCGACGCGTCCATTGGGCACGTCGAAGAGGACGCGATGGTTCTGCTGCTGCATGCTGGCGATGACGTTGAGCACGGTGTTGACGCCGTCGGGCGCGGCGGCCATGGCCAGGCAGCTGATGGTCCCGTACGTGCTGTGGATCACCACGTTCTCCTC